>LPNX010231731.1:228246-267584 GCA_001517045.1 Pseudotsuga menziesii | reverse complement strand
CATCTGTGGACACTAAAGATCCATTCTCTATCTTCCATTTCCCTCCTAGCTGTCCTGCAAATGCTCAATCTTGGAGATAATACGGGAAGTTAGTACATCCCGTAGTTTAAGTAAAAATTCTAGTTAAAATGCTTAAAAATTCTCAAAACTCAATTTATTAGCAAGCAATGACATTATACCTCTTTAACCAAGGTTTATGGATGAACTTTAAAGCTTTCTACTCAATATGGATGTTTTATGAAGGAAATGAAAGATATCTAAGAGGCAAAAAGGGGTAAAAAATGGTGCCCAACACTGTGCTTGGGTTTAACCTCGAAAACAGTGCGCAAATCCGTACTGTACAGAACCGTATTCCTTCTCGATGTTTGTGCCAGCAATAAATACAGGCAGTACACGAAATCTGTGCAAACAATAAATGCTCCTCGATTTTTGTGCCCATCAAAAATCACTTCAGCAAGCTGCCTCGAAAATCGTGCCCTCTCTTCTGCTCTCTCCTCTTCACTCTTCTCTCCAGAATGAGACATTTTTCCTTTCCCTTGCCTTTTTGAGTGAACCCTAGGGTTCATCTAATCTAACGGTGGAGATTAGATTAGATCAATGGATGAGATTAATCGCTCATATTTAATTCTCAAAATATTAATTTCACTCACCCACTTAAATTGATCAAAAGGCGACTTTACACTCTAAAGTCAAATTAAATGCTCCACTTAAGTCATTTAATGCAAGGGTCACTTTATTTCCCCTTTCTAAGTGACTAAGGCTAAAGTCACCTAGGGGAACACTTTCCTAGGTACAAAATTAACACTCCCTCTTACCAAGGAAGGTGTTCTGCACCACTCCCAACTTGTTTCTGAAGAAGACAAACTTGACCCTCCCCAAAGATTTCGTCAGAATGTCTGCTACTTGCTCATCAGTGGAAATGTACTGTAAAGTCACTGCTCCTCTCTAAACGTAATCTCGGATGAAATGATATTTGATCTCAATGTGCTTTGACCGGTCATGAAATATTGGATTCTTAGAGAGCTGGATGCAACTCTGATTGTCATAGTAGATCACCGTATGCCTCAGCTCGTGACCAAATAAACTCACCAGCAACTTGCGAAGCCACAAAGCCTCGCAGCTGGCCTGACTAGCTGCCATATACTCGGCCTTTGCAAGAACTCAATGCAACAGACTTCTGCTTCCGACTGAACCATGACACTGCTGCCGAGCCCAAGCTGAAACAACAACCGAAAGTGCTCTTCCGGTTTGCCACACTGCCTGCCCAATTTGAATCTGTGAAGCCAACCAACCTGATCCCATCCGACCTCCTGTAGTCCAGACCCTGATGTGTCTATTATATCCAGGGGTACCCTTTCCCACATAATAAGATTGTACAGTTTTTTTGGCCCTATCCATGGCCTCTTACAAATAGCCCATTGTGGGCTTATCACTGTCAACCGATCTCAAAACCTTTGCTAAAGGTTCATAGATTGAGCACAGTTATTCCACTTTTTCCTCGGAGGAGTTGGTAGCAAAACGTGTGATTGCAGGATGCATCAACTCCCCTATTTCTTCTGCATCTCTTTATCAGGCTAAGAACAAAAACATGGCTATATATGAATTTGGAGATGCTCGATCAATGACCTCTGTGATGAAGGAATTTTCCCCACATCCTCTAGCATAAAATCAATACAATGAGCAGCGCATGTAGTTTAAAATAATGAGGGTTGCCTCTCCATAAGCAATCTATTAGTAGCCACATAATTAGCTGCATTATCTGTTATGATTTGCACCACATTATGCAAATCGATTTCTTGGAGGATCCCATCCATCAACTCACATAATAGTGCTGTATATTTTACTTGTGCCGATGCATCAATGGATTTGATAAACATGGAACCTTTAGGATAATGTATCAAGAAATTGAAAAGGGTCCTACCCTTCCCATCTGTCCAAACAACAGGCTGGTTTAAAAAATCAGACCTCTAGATTAGATTATTAGCAATGGAAAACGACAATAAGAGGGTGGATACAAATTAAGCTTGCTGTCCCGTTGAAAAAACCCTTACATTGTTTTATAGGGATGAATATCATGACAAAATGATAGAGAGAAGAAGCCAAATGTAGGCAAGCAAAGAGTCAAGCTACCATGTATAAATCTATGGAAAAAATAACATTAACACGGTGGAATTTAAATACATACCTAAGATTGGAAATTTGGAAGTTTCAACACCTGTTGGCAGATGAGATTGAATCCTTGCTCCACTAAAATATACTTAATGGTGATGATGATGGTTGTTTAGCTATCTCTACAATGAGTGATGATGGCCACAAGTCCTCTTCCTTTTTTCTCCAAAAACCCAAAGAAAAAATGACCCCCCCCAAAAAGACCAACATTAGCCTTAAAGCCCATAGACTTGTCTCGCTTGCGAATTTTTGGATCACGGCACGATTTTTAAGGAAAAAATTGCATAGTGAGAAATTAGGTAAAAATCATGGTTTTTTTGGACGAAAAAAAAAATCACCAGGCTGGAAAAATCACGTTTTTCGTCACCTCGACGATATTTTGATGACTTTTTTTTTATGGTTTTGATCATAAGCTAATAAGAATGAGAGATTTTTTTATTTATTTTCATCATGTTATATCGTTTATTCTTTACTACTCTGATCTTTACTTCTGTTTATAGGTACTATCAAATCTGGCAACATTTGTTAGGGCAATGCCCTCCTTATTTGAGCCATACTATGAAGATTTCTTTGTGCGGTCCTCTGATACATACCAAATGCGGGCAATCAAACTGGATATCTTGTCTCTCATTGCAACGGAATTATCTATTGATACAATATTGCTAGAGTTTCAGGTAAGAGGACTTTGGGATGATAGTAAAATGAATAGTTTCCATTTCAAAAGGAATTGCCAGGTTGTATTCATGCTGAATGAATTTTTGAGAGTTCTATCTATTAAATCACACTCTGTTGTAACTTTTTTGACCTAAGAAATAGGCTATTGGTATCACTGTTTTTTATTCTTTATATCATAAGTTAGAGAAAAGGCATGGACCATCTATGAACAGATGTAGTTGCACACCACTATGTTTGTTCTGTAATAGTTATGGAATTCCACGACAATGAATATGAAAGTCAATCACAGGGCAGTTCTAGGATCAACTACCTCATGGTGTGCACATTGTCTGATATGATTCTCTCCCAATTAATATAATATATAGATTACGGGGACAGTGGCACTATAAAATATAATCATAACAATAAAGTACAGCCATAGAAGATGAAAACATCATTCTACAAGAATCGCTGAGCTTTCCTTGATTCAATACTTTGTTGGTCACAATGGACACAGTGAGAGGGAGGGAGGGAGGGCGTGAATCAGTGTGCAGCTAATTTAACACTTGTTCAATCTTTATCATCAACAGCTTGTAAACATGCTATTCAGAGTTCATCATTCAATCATCAATTATCAACCATAATAAATCTTAGACAAGTCATCACTGCAAGAAACACATCACAAGAAGAACACCAGATTTGTATGTAAACTTGATTTATATTATTTTGATATTGAATGCATGGAAGACAACAATCTTCACGATCAATCAGCTCCAACTGACAAAGAGACCTCCAACTCCCAGGCAAGACCCAACTTGCTTTTCTCAGTACCAACTGAGAAGGGATGGGGAGTCCAATTCCCAAGTGCAAGACGCAGATTGCAAGCAGATATCAATTGTCACTGCATAACCCAATCTTCTGACGCTGTCAACTGTCCACATGCCCTGCTCAAATTCCACTGTCCTGTACACTGTGCAAATGCCTCTGTCCAAAAATCACTTTGTGAATTACCACTGTTCAATATCACTGTGGAAAAACATTATCATTGTTTTCTCCCTGGTCAAACATGTAATCAACCGATTATGCCACTGTTCACATTGCTCATAAACTTTCCACTGTGCAAGGCTTGCTCACTGTTAGGGTACTGTTTTTAGAGCTGATCTATTTGCCCAGGAATCGTTAAAAATTATAACAATCTACTTCCACTGTTCTAACCATCTATGAACAAGTGCTTTCCAAAAGAATTTTACTACTGTCAAGAAAATCATTGTAAATGCTTGCCCTAGCAGCCTTGATTTACAAAGAGTATAGTATATTCAGTATATAAAATTTTTCTTACCAAACCCTGAAATCAAAAGTATGTTGCTGCTGTCCTGTCCCTATAGGGCTTGACTTCTCACAAAAAAAATCCTTGATTTCTGTCCCTATATCTTTTTTTCTGGAAGGGGCCGTATTTCCACAGTCAGCAGTTAGGGCATTTTTCCATCTACAAATTCATCACCAAAAGGTTGTCTCTGTCCTTTGTCCGAAAATCTCAGTAGACTAGGACATTCTTGCAAAAAGCTTGAAGTTCTGTCTTTCAAAAGCCACATTGTTTCAAGTAGGCCGAATTCTTCAGCTGGCTAGGGCATTCATCATTCACTGAAATGCTTGAAGATCATGCTGCAAAAGATGCCAAGGTTAAAAAAAACAGTCATAGCCTCATCTTCACACCAGCATGGTTTTCCAAAGAGAACAGTCCCAAAACAATAATTTTTGACCTTGGAAAATCTGAGTCTTTCCACAGGGCCGACTTTCTTCAGATCTTCTAGGGTATATCTTTATCACTCCAATGCTTCCTACAAATGATATGTTTGCTCTTTGTATTTATACACATGAGGGGGCTTTTTAAAAAAAATAAATTAATAAATTTCCTTAAAACTTGGGCAGCCCCAACAATAAAAATATATAAAAAAATAAAACTTAATTTTAGGGCAAAGTCCTAACCGCCAAAAAGAGGATTTGTACCCCCACACACTAACGTATAAATTTCCTCCAATTTTTACAAATCAATTGATGCCACATCCAAGACTGAGCAAGATTGCTAATGAAGATGTTGACCAAGTTTGACTGCCCAGATTTTGCACAGCAGGTTGGCCTCCTTTATTTCAATGTTTGACACACTAACGTATAAATTTCTTCAAATTTTTACAAATCAATTGACGCCAAATCCAAGACTAAGCAAGACTGCTAATGAAGATGTTGACCAAGTTTGACTGCACAGATTTTGCACAGCAGGTTTGGCCTCCTTTTTTTGAATGTTTTGACCGATTTTGACTGTGCTTTGACTGTCCAACATTGACCACAGGTTCGACCTTCCTTCTGTTGACTGATTTGACAAGGTGTTAACTGTTCTTAGACTGATTTGACTGTGTTGACTTTCTGCTGCTGATTTTGACCAGCGTTGATTTTTCTGTACCTGCGTTGACTGTTGACTGTTTTTCTGCTGTGTTGACCAGATTGACTGTTTTTTCTGTGGCGTTGAATTTTTGACCTGTTTGACCATCGTTTTGACTTCTTTGATTTTGGTTGACCTCTTTTATGCCTGTTTGACCATTGTTGACCAAATCTGCTACTGTTGACCTGCGTTGACTTTATTTGACTGGATGACAGCTGAAGATACAACTTTGACCAATATTGACTGGAAGATGACTTTAGGGCATCAACCAAAATTAGGGATTTATCATACTTAGGGCATCATCACAATTAATCATCACAATTTGTGCTTCTTCCGAATTAGCCTCTTAGGGCTTCAACACAAATAGGGTTTCTACAATCTTGCAGAAATAGGGCATCAACAATTTGTGGAGTAAGGACATCCACAATACTGCAAACATGTGCATGGTCTCTGAGGGATCCAGATAGCCAAACATGACTATCAGCAAGGCTACAAACAAACATCATCCACATCTATCAGCATATCAACAGTACATTACTACTGTCCATCAGCATGACAATAGAGGCCACAGCACAACACTTGTTGGCATCAATGACAATTTTGATCTTCATACTTATGGCCAGAGTTGCAGGGTTGACTGCTTCTGGCAAGAAAATCCATAACAAATCATGCAACATACAGAATTATGTAGGATATGGCTGGGATACTTATCCCAGCTGTATCCCTCTTTGGGGACTTATTAGCTATGTTGCACAACTTTCCGGGACGCGGGAACATAGGGAACGTGGGTACAAGTATCAGATACATCTAGACGTTTCCCCCAAATTTGCAGGAAACGGCAGGTTGGGAACGCCAAATAATATATTAAAAAATTATATAAATAAAATAATTAAAAAACATGAGAAGAGAAGAAACATTAAAACAAATCGGATGATTTAACTTATCCCTTGTATTACGGTTGTAACTAGAACCTCTTAGCAAATAGAAATGGCAATAAAATCAAGATTACCATCCACGTGATTGATTATATAAGGTAGACTCTTTCTAAAGTGTGGACTTTTAGAAATTATGGTCCCTATATTTGTGGCTATATGTATAGAGTAAGTTTTCAGTTTTGTGTCAACTATGATTAAAATGTATAAGAACATTATATGCTTACAAAACATTCTATGCCAGGGTATTTGCAAAGGTGTTTAAATATTCAAATTTAAACTATTAAAAAATAAAAATCAAGATAATTTTTATTTAAATGTAAGATATGAATTTAGTTTTAAAGTAAGATCTAAAACCATTTCCAATTAGTTAAAAGTCTACTTTTTATTCATTAAGTAAATAGTAAAATAAATAAATTTATTTTCTTTTATTTAATAATATATAAAAACTTAAAAGTAAAAAATAGACTTACATTTATTATTGGTTATCGGTAACTGCAATTCAACATAGGGACGAGTGAATACTTTAGCATGAGCAGTAGACAGAGATCAGTGCACCAACAAGGTAGCACGAAAAATACTTTTATTGCAACTTAGTTTCCTAGAGAAAAATTTCTGAGTCAACCATATTTATGTACCATCGCAAGGAGATATGAATGTTGTTAACAACCAACATGGCGATCATGAATGCGTGGAAGTTCCTGGTAAAGGAAATGCGCAAAACAAAGTCTCCAAGTTCCCGATGTTAGAAGGTAAAAGTTCCCAATAAGTTCCCAAACATCCAGAACGGTTCCTGCTAGATTGGGAAAGTTCCCTACAAGTTCCCAAGTTCCCTGGAACATTGGAACTTCGGGAACGAGTTTCCTAAAAGCCGGGAGTGGTTCCCGTACTACATAGCTTATTAGATTGATTTGCTTACCAACTTTTTACATAACAGATGAAAAAGGCTGCCACATGTCTCATAAGAAAGACAACATAATACATTGCCCTGGACGATGTTAACATCAGAATTTAACTTCAAAAAATTGTTAATATTTTCTTAGATATAAGTCAGATTACCAATGACAGGCATCTTATTCCAGAGATACATTTAGTTTCAGTTATGCTGGAGACATCAATTCTTGATTCAACAAGGTTTTGGCTCGGAGATAACAGGTTTTATACCATCCTTTGCATCTCAATTTCTCACGTGAGGTATAATTATCATTTCTTAGCAGCCTCTTGTGTTGGGGTATATGCATGTTTTTCACAAGCTCCCAATTTGTTGCTTAATATTATGGGCATATTCAAGATGAAATTATGCTCAACTATTGGCAATAACTTTCAAGTTGGGAAAATGGACTACTTTCAAGTTTCACAACCTTCCAATTTTTTTCTTATATTGATTGGTACATTATCCAAGCAAACTTAGCGTCTCAAGCTTCCTTTCCTTAGCTCAGCACTATGCCACTTTGGTTTTGTAAGTAGTTAACTTTACCATGTTCAAGTGTCAACTGTCAATATATATAGAGCACCTCAGTGTTTTGTTTGAATATTTTGTTTTGATTCCATTGAAAAAATAGGGATGCTATAACATGTCAAATTGTTTCCAGAGTATAATGGAACTTGTTGAATTATATCTGATGTTTAAAACTTTAAACTTGTCTACAGGACTATATTAGAGATCCAGATAGAAAGTTTGCTGCAGATGCAGTTTCTGCAATTGGGCGATGTGCTAAAAGACTTCCAGCTGTGGCTTTGACCTGTTTGAAAGGTCTCCTGGCATTGGTTAGACAAATCTCTATAGCATTGCGGGGAAGCAACTGTCCTGGTAATGAAGAAACTGCTGATGCTGAAGAAACTGCTGACTCCAGAAAAAAAAAATTTCCTGGAGTTAAGGCAGATTTGATTTTTCGAGCTGACTGGATGCTTTCCGGGGGTGATAAAACTAATAGAGAGGCATCTGTTCTGACACAAGCGATATTGGCTATCAAAACAATCCTACGAGAGCATCCAGTTGAATTGGAAAAGGTTAGTTGTTTTTTGTCTTTTATGTGCTTTTAATCCAGAGTTGGGCTTGAGAACATTTCAACAAAGAAGCTTATTGAAGTCTTCAATTGCAGTTTATCGATTTGTATATCTAAAGTCATCAAAACTTTTGATATGATCTTTCTGTTATATAATGTATTCATTGGGTGGCCACATGCCATAAATGCAGATATCATTATTCTCTGAAAGCAAGCCTCTTCAAACATCTTGCCTAGTTTACATAATGAAGTCCCTTTCATTTTATGTCCTCAACTTTTGACATTCTTCCTTAGAAGTAATTGTTAATGTAGATATCTTGAGGTGCTAGATCTAGTGTTGAAAATCAAAACAATATTGTAAATGCAAATGCCAGCCTACTAAAAAAAATATCAACAAATTAAAAAGAAATCAAATGGAGCAACACAAACATCTATGGTTGAATGTTCCAATGATATTGGGAGCGTTCCGATTGAGGGTGCACCCACTCTAGTGCTATACTTTTGGGTTACTTTGAAAGTGCTTACACCACGTTTGGGGTGCTTCATGAGATTTGGGGTACATGGTGTATGTTCAGACCCTAAATGGTCCAAGATGGATTGTAGCTTGAAAGATGGTTTGTGATAACTTGCTTAGTGGATACCAGACTCGAGATGATCATTGGCTTAGTGTTCTTTCCTAGAGCATTGGAGATGTCTTGCTTGGATGGTGGCTGCTCTGCGTGATGGCCACATGGAGGATTCAATTGGTGGGAGAATGCCCTACAGGATCTGAGGAGCATTGTGCATTGTGGAGGAGGGCTACAAGTCCTAGATTGCATGTGGGAACTTGGTTTCTTGTTTGAAGGATTGGAGATGGCTCGGGGATGCTTGGGGCTTTGACAGTGTTCTTGCAAGGGATCGCATTCCTAGTGGAGTACTTGGATTTGGAGGATGGATGGAGTCAATGGAGGTTTTGGATGAAGTGGTGTGGACTTGCCTTTATAGCTTCATCACCTTGGGTCACTATTGTGCATGACATCACCATTGGAGCTTGACACTTGTACTTTCAGAGTGGACTGCTTCACTTGTGTGTGTCATACTCATGTTTAGTAAGCTTGCTTGTAAGGTTTAGGCTGACCTGTGTTATATTGTTGGTCTCCCTTACCTCTCATATAAATAGAGGAAGGAGAGAGTCTTTACAAACAACGATCACTACACACATTCATTTGTTTCGCTTCTTTGAAGTTCTCTCTCAATGATATGCTAGGGTTCACGAGGAAACCCTAGTGGAACATATGAGGAGGTGGATGATTTTGATATCTTGATATTTGGAATGAAAAAAGTTCATTTACTACCGAAAACCCAACATAGGAAAGATAGTAGACAAAAATCCATATAAGATATTCAATTATTTTAGTCAATAAATAATTGAATAAGTATGAGATAAGAGATGATACAAAGCCATGGTACGGTGTGTTTTTATACGTAGTGACTAGTCTCCTTGGATAATTAGACATGCCCTTCAGTTAACATGTGTCCCTTCATTAATTAATTAACAAAAATAATAATAATAATTTATTTAAGTTTATTTATTATGTTCATTACATTGCCTACCTTTAAAATGCTTTGGCCTTGAAGCATACAAAAGTTAGGTCTTGGTACTGGCATGCAATGTCTTCTTCGGATTCTTCATTTTTAAGCTTGTCATCGTAGATGGTACAAGTTGATGTGATCTTATAATCCTTGAGCAAAATTGTCGAATTGTGAAAGGGTCTGCCCACCTTAAGTCGATCGTTTGTGGAATTGAACATTTATAGGGTTCTTGGAGAGAAGCTATTGTATTGCAATTTCCAAAATGACTTCTACTTTGGGATCGAATTGTATTGGTAGGAGTATTCTTCAGAACATATGTCATTTGATTTTGTTGATGTTGATATACTAATTGGCTAAGGAATCGATTCTTATGATTAGGATGTCGATAAGGTATCCTTGTATCTGGTGTCACATTCTTAAAACTTTTGTCTTTGGATATGTTAAGAACTTGTTTCAACCCTCATCTTTATTTCGTTAGTATATTTTGTTGGACACATATGCTTTGTAAGTCGTCCCGTTAGTATGTTGTATTAGCCCACATTCATGGGGAGTAATAGTTGTTTAGATTAGACTTAGTATATAAGTGAGTGTTGAGGCCAATGAATGTATCCAAGAGTTATTTGTATTGAGCTTGTTCAAAGGAGGTTGCCCCCTCAAAGTGGCACGCGATCAATAAAATTCCTTTTGTGTTCTGTGATTTATGTTATATCTTGCATTTTCATTATTTATTGCAGAAGGTTCCTCGCATCTGGTATCAAAGCACTTGCATTGGCACAAGTGGGAAATTGTTTCTCTTATTTTTGGCAAAAAAAGAAGTGGGCAAAATTGGGCGGCAACTTTTAGATCAATTTTTGAAACGTTTTGCGCATATTCAGAATAAACAAGTTGCAGATCTGAATTCCTATTGCAAAAATACGCAGTTTCGAAAAAAAAAATCATCTCATTTGGAGTTCTGAAAATGGAGATATTGCTGATTTAAAATCAGTTATTTTTCAGAATTTCGGTGACGATCGCGAAAATTGCAGAGTGAAAATCGTTTGACCGGGTGCTTAGATTTCTATTCCGACTACTCATATAGATCTAGAGTGGCTATTCCAGTTCCAAAAACAGGCTATATTAGAGATCCTGAGCAATCTTGATTGGGTCATGCTCATTTTAAAATTTGTCTCAAAACCTTAGCTCTATTTACTGTTTTTTTGGGGCGTTAGGTGGAATTTCTACAAATTTTTTCTGGTGCTGTGATTATTGTAGTAGTAGTTCTTTACACCGATATTATTCATTTGGATCAAGAAATAACCCTATCCGCTTAATTGTGGGAAGTGCTTGAGCATAGCCCTAAAACTCATTGTGAGGAGTACCACAGGAACCCCAAAGTAGCTGGCCATTGAGAGGACCTGCCAAGCGAAAAGGGCAATGACCCCTACCTGATTGACTAGTTCCACTTGTGAGGTAAACCAAGAGCTGTCGTTTTTGGCAAAGCGGTCATCAGTTTTACCTGAGCCGTGGAGTGAGGGGTACTGCCCCAATACGCAAGCCGTTAGATAACATTGGTGGCCGAGTGAATCCCTTGAACCTTTAGGAAGCCGAACATACCTAGGGTCCATATCTGTTTCCAGTTGATAAAGCGCAGATTTTTAGAACCGTCACAGATCATTTCCTCCATTTCTAGTTGATAAAGCATAGATTTCCAGAACCGTCACATATCATTTCCACCGAACCGAAATCTCTGATAAAGTATAAACTTCTGATTTTTGATAAATTTCTAATATTTTGCCATAACTTTTCCTATTCTCACCCAATCACCTTCAAATTTTGTCACTGTGTTTGTTTTCCATTTCTGCTTTCTTGTCCCTCTCTAACAAATTTTCCCATTCTTTCACCCTACTTCTGAAATTCACTTTTTCTACTTCCCTATCCCTTAGAAAGTGTCCAAAACCCAGTTAAACCCCAATTACCGACCCGAGTTTTTCCCAACTCAAAATTATCCTTTTCTAAAATCCTTTCTGTTTTTTTTCTACCCAGTTCCCTTAAAAAAAAATGCTTATGTTTTCACTCGCGTAGGCGCAAATAAACAAATGGAAGAAGAACTTGCCGCCATCAAGACCAAACTCGAAGATATGGATCAAAAAATTCTTGGCCTCCATCTTCAACCTTCACCCATGAGCAACCGACGACAACCTGAGTCTTCCGCAGACATTGGGGTCTCTTCCTCCAGCAACTTTCGTGGGCCGAAGCTTGATTTTCCTCGCTTCAATTGTAGTGATCCGACTGGATGGATTTACAGGGTAGAACAATATTTCAGTCTGCATAACACTTTTGATGTCAATAAAGTCCCACTTGCATCCTTTCATTTGGAACATGAATCCCTTCAATCGTTTCGTTGGTACACCAAGGATCATGAAGAGCCACAATGGACAGATTTTTTCCAACTCCTTTTGCAACGATTTGGCCCTAGTGGTTTTGATGACTTCACAGGAGCACTCTCTAAACTTTGCTAGACTGGCACTGTGAGAGAGTATCAGACAGAATTTGCGAAATTGGTCAATCACACAGAAGGATTGTTTAATGCATTCTACAAGAGTTGTTTTATCAGTGGTTTGAAGGATACAATCCGATCTAAGGTTAAAATGTTTTGTCCCAACACAATGATGGAAGTCCTAGGGTTGGCTAAGTTAGTGGAGGACAAGATCATGGCTCAACAATGCTCCAAATCCACTTTTGTTCCATTCAGAAATATGGTTCCCCAAAGACCTCCAATCCCGCCAGCTCTTAGAACCACCCCTATCAAGCATTTGTCTGAAGCCGAGTTGCAGGCACGTAGGGAAAAAGGGCCTTGTTATAATTGTGATGAGAAATTCACTCGGGGACATCAATGTGCTAAGCAAAAGCTCTATCTCTTGGATGTGGCTTCTTCGCCTGCACTTGAAATTTGTGAAGTTGCTTAGGATCCAGTAGATGATCAGGTCGACATTTAGCAGTTGCTTGTTGACCTTCCTTCTCATGATGACCACCCAAAGATATCTCTCCATGCATTATCCAAAGTCACACCCCACAAACCATACGGGTCAAGGGTTTCTTCAAGAATATCCCTCTTACAATACTCATTGATTCTGGTAGCACCCATAACTTCATTGACCCTCATATCGCCAAACAGGCTGATTGTTTTGTCCATCCTTGCTCCAGATTTAAAGTCATGATTGCCAATGGGGGCACCTTACCTTGCAAAGGAAAGTGTCGCAATGTGCGTATCTCTATTGGAAATTATAACTTATGCTCTAACATGTTTGCCATGCCCTTAGGAGAATGTGATGTGATTTTGGGCACTCAATGGTTACACACACTTGGACCCATCTTATGGGATTTTACTAAACTGTGGATGCAGTTTTCAGTCAATGGGCAAAAACACACATTGGAGGCCTTACATCCAGGGTCTCTCAACATCACCAGTTCACATCGCATGGAAAAGCTCCTTAAGAAGAATTTACATGGTGTCATCGCTCAGCTCCATTTCATTTAGATGCAACCTTCAGCGGTCTCAACTACTCCCTTAGATCTTTCATTCAGATGCAACCTTCAGATGCCCGATTTTTCCAAGCCCTTCACTATTGAGAGTGATGCTTGCGACAATGGACTTGGTGCTGTCCTCCTTCAATATGAACATCCCATTGCATTCACTAGGAAATACCTTTATGGTAAGAATTTAGCCGCCTCTACTTATGAGAAGGAAATGATGGCTATTTTGCATGCAGTACAAAAGTGGTGGCCATACCTATAGGGAATCATTTCTGCATCAAGACTAATCACTAAAGTTTGAAATATTTCATGGAACAATGGGTTTCATCCCCAACACAATAGAAATGGGTTAGCAAACTCATGGGTTATGACTATGAGATCATTTACAGGAAGGGTAAGGACAATCTTGTGGCGGATGCTCTTTTCTGCACATTTGATGACCATGTTTCTCTTTTAGCTATTTCTACGCCTATTCCAAATTTGGTTACACTCTGCTTAGCAAGGCTATGCCAATGACTCTTCATTATCTGAAATCATCCTACAGTTGGCCAGTAACCCTTTTGTTGTACCGCATTACTCTTGGGATAGTTCTTGTCTGAGAGACAAGGGTCGTTTGGTGCTTCCCCATAGCACAGATCTTAAACATGCGGTCTTTTATGAAATCCATGCTTCTCCATTAGTAAGGCACTCTGGGTTCCTCAAAATGTATGAGCGAGCACGACGTAACTTCTTTTGGAAGGGAATCAAATGAGAAATTCAACAAATGGTTGCTGAATGTGCTACCTGCCAGCACCACAAGGGTGAAACTACACTCCTCGGATTGCTCGAACGTTTGCCCATCTCTACAAGGATTTGGACAACTATTTTGATGGATTTCATTGAAGGGCTCCCTAAATATGGAGGGAAGACTGTAATCTTGGTTGTGGTTGATCGACTCTCCAAATATAGTCATTTTTGTGCTCTCAGCCATCAATATACCACCTCCTCAGCCGCACAAATTTTCATGGACTAGATATTTCATCTTCATGGAATCCATTCTTCCATTATCTTAGATCGCGACGCAACTTTCACAAGTCATTTTTGGACTGAACTATTTTGCCTCACTGGCACCAAACTGAATATGAGTTTAGTTTATCACCCACAAACAGATGGTCAGACTGAAGTCATCAACAAATGTTTGGAAACTTATCTTCGTTGCTGCACCTCTGAACAACATCAGTGGGAAAAGTGGCTCCCTCTCGCTGAATCGTGGTACAATACTTCCTACCATACTGCATCTAAAATGACTCCATATGAAGTAGTTTATGGTTAGGAACCTCTAGTACTCTTTACATACACCCCCAACAATTCACAAGTTTAGACAGTTGACATGGTTCTTCAAAACCGAGATCAGATTCTTCACATTCTACAGGACAGTCTTCACATGGCAAGAAATCGCATGAAACGACAGGCCTATCAACACTGTTCTAAGCACACTTTTCAAGTCGGTGATATGGTTTTTCTTCGTCTGCAGCCTTACAAGCAATCCTCCTTGAAACTCAAAGGGCATCAGTAGCTCGCTCCAAAGTTCTATGGGCTAAGGTTCTTCAAATGATTGGGTCCGTTGCTTATAAATTGGAACTTCCTCCTTCTCGCATTCACCCAGTATTTCATGTCTCATCTTAAGAAAGTGATTGGCACCAACATCAAAGCACAAATTGTTTTACCAAAATTGGATAATGAAGGATCCATCATTTTGGAGCCGGCAACCATCCTCAATAAGCACACTCGTCAGCTTTGCTTTCGGTCCATCATAGAGGTCTTAATTCAGTGGCATGGCATGCAACCAAAGGATGCTACATGGGTACCACTCATTCAGATTCAACAACAATTTTCACATCTAAAGCTTTGAGGACAAAGCTTTTCTATGAGGGAGGGGATGTTAAGAACCTGTTTCAACCCTCCTCTTTATTTCATTAGTATATTTTGTTGGATGCATATGCTTTGTAAGTCGTCCCGTTAGTATGTTGTATTATCTCACAGTCATTGGGAGTAATAGTTGTTTAGATTAGACTTAGTATATAAGTGAGTGTTGAGGCCAATGAATGTAAAGCTTTTCTATGAGGGAGGGGATGTTAAGAACCCATTTCAACCCTCCTCTTTATTTCGTTAGTATATTTTGTTGGACGCATATGCTTTGTAAGTCGTCCCGTTAGTATGTTGTACTATCCCACATTCATGGGGAGTAATAGTTGTTTAGATTACACTTAGTATATAAGTGAGTTTTGAGGCCAATGAATGTATCCAAGAGTTATTTGTACTGAGCTTGCTCAAAGGAGGTTGCCCCTTCGAAGTGGCCCGCGATGATTTAAATTCCTTTTGTGTTCTGTTATTTCTGTTATATCGTGCATTTTCATTGTTTATTGCAGCAGGTTCCTCACAGGATACTTCTGATGATTTATTGTTTGGAAAGATGATGATTGGATATGTATTGGTTACTTCTCAAACGTCTTGATTTTTACATGTGATGACTTCTTTATTTCAAGTTTTCAATAAATTGGTAATTGTTTCTTTATCAATTAAGGATTCCTTGCAGATAGATTTCTCTAACTTATTCTATAGCATCTTCTTGTCATTTTTTAGCTTGTTGATTTGCGTAAGTAAACTTCGATTATGAACCTTTAAGCTCGACAATTTTTCCTCAATTTTTGATTTGTTGGCTTTGTTTTTCATATCTTGTTTCTCTTGCTTTTCAACTTTTTAATTTGTTCTGGTAACCTTTGGTTAAGGTTCCTTAGACGAGAGTTTTGTCCATCTTTGCTGGAATTTTTTTCTCGAGATCTTTATTTTCCAGTTCTAACCTTTGATCGCATTGTTTTCCATCACGTTTCTTTTTTATTTGTGAAAGTAATTTTTGACTATGATCTCTTAGGTGAGAAATTTCTTTGTCTATGTTATGAACCAATATCCCTAAAATATCATGAGTCAAGACTACACACTATGTACACAAATGTAAATGACAGAACTCCAATATAGATAAGAGAGATGAGTTACACATTAACTCCTTAAATAAGTGGAGATCCTTCTCCAATTACTGTAATGCCCCGTTATATTCTTCGTCTGCATGTTTTTGAATATTAGTGTGCGTACGAGGTATGCATATGCTAGCTACATATCCACACCTGGCACACATCACATTAGTAAATTTATGAATTAATTAATAGTATAATTAATTCGCGTTGCTTGGTTGGTTGATAAACTAAATATTGATTGAATCATATTTATTAACATTATTAATTGGGAATTAAATTTTAATTTATGGTAATTAATTTTTATCTTATTTAAATTAACGAATTATTAATTTTTTAAATTAATAAAAGTAATACTTGGAATAAGTAAAATAATCAAAAGATTCCTTCTAAAATTGAAGCCCACCGCATGAATATATGTTAAGTCGGTCAAAACTGACAGTGGATTAAAAAAATATAAATCTTAACTTGTGTATCCAGAAAAGGGGCATAATAAGTAAACCATATTTGAATGTGGAAAAGAGAAAAGAAGAGAGGATGGGAAGAAACCTCCACGATAAGAGAAAATATTCTTTTGGGAAGAAAGGCGGTGTTATCACGTATACATTTTCAACCAGGCTTTCATGATGCAGCATGCAGACTTGTCTCTTTTTGTATTCCAGGCTACTTTTACATGGGGTATCAGCATGGATCTCTACAGCTTCATTCCACTTTAGAGCCTTGTTCTTGATATTTTCCTTGCCAGGACTGAGTCTCAGGAATCCATTGAGAGGATTTTCGTGATGATCTAGTTCATTTTAGCAGAGCAGCAGATCAAGAGTTGGTATACATAGTCGAGGGCTTATCAGTTGGAGACAGGTATACATGGTGAGATCAGGTATAGTTCCTTGGTTTAGTTGTTGCTCTGTGATGTATCTCAGATACCTGTGCTTGTCATGTTAGGATGATTATGGTGACCTATGTTATATGTTCTGTATTTCTCTAACCTGTGTTATGATTGATCAAGGAATCCAATGTGAAGACTGTTGTCCATGCCATGCTCAAACAAAACGTAACCCTTAGTGCTAGGTTGGCTCCATTACATTTGTAACCGTCCATCCGGTTCATCCACTTGTATTTCTACCCCATGACTAAGACTGATAGAGACTTGTGAGATTGAAGACCCTTTCCCCATTCTGACCACTATGTGTGACAGACTCCATGTTGTTGTGTCTCGGGCTATGAAGTATGTGTCTTGGCCAGTGTAGCTAGGTGCACAGGGTTGTCCTCCTTAAGTCCTCAAAACAAGTGATCCACCATAATAGTGTTGTTAAACACTAAAGCATCGGAACGCATAAAAGCTACATCTAAAAGATGCAAAAGTATAGAATATTGAAAAAAGGTAGTCAGTGGCCAAGAGATTGAGCACCCATTCTTTGTATAATGTAAGGCTCAATTTGCCCTCTACAGGGGCACTAGGGAGAGGCGAACTCGTTAGGGTTATGGACTGTTCGCGGGTAGCCTTAGTCATTTACTGGAGCCCAAAAGGATTTCTAGGGCACCTGCTCTTCTAGGCTGGCTACTATCTTATAAAAATTGTGAAATTCATTGAAAGGTTAATGGTCAAAGGATGAGCACTCACTCCTTGTATAGTGTTCGGCTCAATGGTCCCCATAGGGCCACAGGGTGAGACTAGTCTAGAAAAACTGGGTCTTTGTCATTATTGGAGCCCAGAAGGCTTCCAGGGCACCTGCCTTTGAAGGTTGACCTATATTTGCAAAAAGGTTGCAAAGGAAAACTTGCTAGAGTCTGAGGGAAGCATACCCAAGTACTTCACCCATCTGTGAGGCACCTCCATCCCCTATTGCTATCTGTCATACATATGTCACCTTGGTATAGTTTATTAGTTATCAGTTGGATAGATCACTGAGTCAAAGTCAGTCAAAGTCATTTCCCCTTTGCTTTAGCATGGTTCTTCCATCATCACCCATCTATAGCACATTGATTACACTTTGTAAGTATGGCATGAGCAAGCAAATTTCCAAAAGACTCTAAGATCTTTCAGAAGCAAAGGTATATTTTATTATTATTATTGTTGGTCACCATGATTATGAATAACTGACTCAAGTTGGGGTCTGATATACACCATTGGAGCATGTCTTACCTTGGAATGTAGTAGAATCATATTGGCATGTTATCTAACCTTGATTTTGGGAACTTTGACCTGGTCAACCTAGTTGACCGAGTCAATCACGTTTCCCAAGGCAGTGACTCAAAAATACAACATGGTCTATATTTGTTCGAAACTAGGGACTCATTCATTCGAGGAATGGTCTATGGTTTCTGTAATGATGTTTATTACAAAAACCTCTAGTTAAGAGTGAAATGTCTGAATCGTGAAAACTGAGAAATTTCAACTTGTTGGGATACATATCACGTGTTCGAAACTAGGGACTCATTCATTTGAGGAATGGTCTATGGTTTCTATAATGATGTTTATTACAAAAACCTCTAGTTAAGAGTGAAATGTCTGAATCGTGAAAACTGAGAAATTTCAACTTGTTGGGATACATATCACGGTCTACAAATTAGCAAGTGTTTAACATAGCAATTTGCATATTGATACATTTCTAGTTTAACAACTTGCCTAATGGAGTTGTGACCTAAAGTGTGTACCTGTTATTGTATACTGATTGCATTTTAACACTTCTTTTTGGCCAGAGTATGATTATGGTAAGAGCATTTTGCACTTGTGCATAGTAGATATGGTACATTTCTTATATGTTTTCCATGTCCTTGTTTATGGCTGGTAATATTATGATGTACACACAGTACTTTTATTTTTGATTGTTTATTTAACATTTAGGTTTTCTCAATTTGTGGGTGTAAGTTTTTACTCAGTTTCAGACTCCGGTTTAAGTGTAAAAANACACACAGTACTTTTATTTTTGATTGTTTATTTAACATTTAGGTTTTCTCAATTTGTGGGTGTAAGTTTTTACTCAGTTTCAGACTCCGGTTTAAGTGTAAAAAAAAAAACTCAGTTTAATGCCCAACCCAGAAAATTTATAAGGCTGGAAATAATATAAATTTTCAGACTTAAGTAAATAAATAAATGCACTTTCAACAATCACACAATACTAAATTTTTTTTGGCCAATAGCCCTGGAAAAGTCATAGTGGGAAAACCAGACAGAGAGAGAGAGATTATTTTTATTTCTTCAGTACATGGAACAAGTACAATAGAAGTACAACTTATCTCTGCTGCATTAAATGCACCCAGACAGTTTCTCGATTTCTGTGCTGAACTAAACCTCAAAAACCGTGCCAAAATACTCCTCGTTTTTTGTGCCCAGCAGCAAATCCTCCTCGATTTTTGTGCAGAAAAGTACAACTTGCACAGACTATACGGACCTCGAAAAACGTGTTGTATGGCCTCAAAATTCGTGTAGAGTATGACCTCAATAAATGATCCAACCTCCTCGTTTTATGTGCCCTACATGTCCTCGAAATTTGTGCCCTTCAAACCGTATTGTACGGTCACCTTGGAATGCGTGCCAACCAAAACTTCTCCTTGAAAATCGTGTAGCCGGTAACTTAGCTCTCTCTCGAAATTCGTGCCTCTCTCAGCTCTCTCTTGAAATTCGTGCCTCTCTCAGCTCTCTCTTCTCTTCACTTTCTTCACAAGAATGAAATGAAATGCCTTTGCCCTTGCTTTTTGTCTAAACCCTATGTAGGTGAGGAGCCATCTAATCCAATGGCTAAGATTAGATTAGATCAATGGATGAGAATAAATTCTCTCATTTAATTCTCATAAAAATTAATTTCACTCACCCTTCTTAAATTGATCAAACTTTGAATTTAATCTCTAAAGTCACATTAAATGCTCAACTTAAGTCATTTAATGCAAGGGTCACTAAAATTTCCCCTTTTAAGTGACTAAGGCTAAAGTCACCTAGGGGAACACTTTCCTAGGTACAAAAATCAACACTCCCTCTTACCGAGGAAGGTGTTCTGCACTACTTCCAACTTGTCCCTGAAGAAGACAAACTTGCCCCTCCCTAAAGATTTCGTCAGAATATCTGCAACCTGCTCATTAGTGGAAATGTACTGTAAAGTCACTGCTCCTCTCTGAACATAATCTTGGATAAAATGATACCTGATCTCAATATGCTTTCACTGGTCATGAAATACTAGATTCTCAGAGAGTTGGATGCAGCTCTGATTGTCACAGTAGATCACCGTAGGCCTCAACTCTTGACCAAATAAATTTACCAGCAACTTGCAAAGCCACAACGCCTTGCAACTGGCCTGACTAGCTGCCATATACTCGGCCTCTACAGAACTCAAAGCAACAGACTTCTGCTTTTGACTGAACCACGACACTGCTGTCGAGCCCAAATTGAAACAACATCTAGAAGTGCTCTTTCGGTCTGCCACACTGCATTCTGAATTTGTGAAGCCAATCAACTTGATCCCATCCGACCTCCTGTAGTGCAGACCATAATCCATTGTCCCTGCTAGGTATCGCAAAACATGTTTTGCGGCTATCTAGTGCACTCTCCTAGGCTCAGCCATGAACTGATTGAGAGTGTTCACTGCAAAACACAAATCTGGTCGAGAGTTGACCAGATACATCAATGAACTAATGAGCTGACGGTATAAAGTAGGATCCACCAACTCTCCCTCAAGAGCACGAAGCTTCTTCTAGTTGGTGACCATCGGTGTCGACATCAACCTGCAATCCTCCATCCTAAATCTCCTCAGAATATCAACAACATACTTTCCTTGTCCCAAGAAAATATGTCCAAGCTCCTGCCAAACCTCCAATCCCAAAAAATAGTGCATCAACCCAATATTTGTCATCTCATACTTTGAAGCAAGATCCTTCTTGCAAGCTTCAATGGGTCTCTCTCCCCCTGTGATAAATAAGTCATCAACATATAACAGAAGAATAAACAGATCATCTCCAACCATGATGAAATAGAGATTCGGATCTGCTTCACACTTCTGAAACCCCATCCTCTGCAAGTAAGAATCAATCTTGGAGTACCAAGCTCTAGGAGCTTACTTCAACCCATACAAGGATTTCTTTAGCCTGCAAACATGAGACACTCTCTCATGAATCTCGAAGCCCTGAGGCTTCTCAACATATATCTCCTTCTATATGATTCCATTGAGAAATGCGGTCTTCACATCCATCTAATGGATCTTCCAACCCATTTCCGCCGCAATGGAAATCAAAGCCCTAATCGAAGTATACCGAGCAACTGATGCAAAAGTCTCATCATAATCCACACCCTCAACCTGTGAAAACCCTAGTGCTACAAACCTGGCCTTGTACTTCCACACACTACCATCCGCAACATGCTTTAGCTTGTAAAGCCATCGAGAAGTCACCACTAACTTCCCCTCAGGTCTCGAAACTATCTCCCATACATTGTTCTTCATGATGGAATGGTACTCATCCATCATGGCATGTTGCCAAACATGGTGCTGGGAGGCCTCCTCAAAAGTAGAAGGCTTTGAATCATGTAAACTAGCGATCAAAAGCATGCCCAATCTGTCAGGCATCTGAATAGACCTCACTGGCTCTCTAGGTGTCCCAAACTCTTGAGCTTCCTTCAAGGTGTCACGAAGCCACTTAGGTGTCTTCTTCCTTGGAGGCTCCTCCCACACTGGTCTGTCCTCATCTGAAGAACTACCAGAGGTAGAAACCCCTGTAACCTGTGAACCATAAGCTGGTGTACCAACAACTGGTGAACTCTGTGATCCTGATCCTCTATATGGTGAATGTGTAATCTGAGACCCGAAACTTGTCCTCGAAGACCCTGCTGGCTGAACCACTAAACTTGGTGAACCTGTGCCTGCACTGTGTGGTCCAATAACTCCGGAAACCTGTGATCCTGTTTGCTATACTGATGGTACCTATGTAACTGCCTGAGGTGCAGGAACTTGCTGCTCTCCCTGCTCCAACTCTCTCGACTTCTTGAAGGCCCGCTCCTCCTCAAACTCCTTGGAGGTATACTCACCCCCATTATCCGATCTGAGAATTCAGATCTTCCTCCCTGTCTGGTTGTCCACAAGAGCTTTGAACTCTTGGCACCTGTGCAAGACCTCCTCAGATTTCTTGCTCTTCAGGAAGTAGATCGAGGTCTTCCTGGAATGATCATCAATGAATGTCACATAGTACCCATATCCTCTCAAGGAAACATATGACATCGGTCCACACAAATATGAATGTATCAAGTCAAGAATCCCTGTTGACATGCTATCACTGCTAGGAAAAGCAGTTTTGGTGTACTTTCCCAACGCACACCCCGTGCAAAGATCACTATGCTCTGAGTTGAACTCTGGTAAACCTGTAACCATCTGTCTCAACAACCCTAAAGATGGATGATGCAAATGATCCATCTGCCTATGCCAAATCTCACAAAGCTCACTGCCGTTGCTATGTGCCAAGGCATGCTGAAGCTGAAATAAGAGCCTATACAGTTTCCCACATCTAACTCCAATGGCAAATGAAGCAGATGGTCCTGCAGTCTTGGGAAACACACGCACATGTCCATCTAGGAAGGACACCCCAAGACCCCGATCCTTGATCATGGAAATTGAAATCAAGTTCTTTTTCAGCCCAGGTACATACAATACATCTCTCAACACCATGGGACTCATGGACTCCCTCTGAAAGGTATTGGTCCCACGACCAACTGCTCTGACTGCTGAGTCATCTCCCAACACCACCTTCACATCAGTCTCTGTCTGTGAAAACTCGGAGAATATCTTACGAGCACCTGTCATGTGGCTCGAAGCTTTGCTATCAATATACTAAGTGTTGGAAGTAGATGCACTATAGGAATGGTTTGTCACCAAAAAAAACTCCCTCTCTCTATCAACATCCGCACTGGTGATAATAGATGCTCTCTCTCTTTCAATATGCCTAGTGCATAGAGAAAAATCTCTCTGAAATCTAACTACAAAGTCATCGACCTCTGTTGAAGCTGCTGTCTGCTGCTGCTTCTTCTTCTTCTTGCTTGGACACTGCCCAGCATAGTGTCCCATCTTCTGACATGCAAAGCACTTTACAGTGCTCAGATCCTTCTTCTGCCCATCCTCCTGCTTGGCTCCACCCTTCTTGTTCTTCTTCATCCCTTTTGCTGTCAAAGCCACGTCCTCCCCATCCTTCCTACTAGTAGAAGCACTGCACTGCAAAAGACCCCTTCGAGTCTCCTCCTGAACAAAATCATCACAAATCCTTTCCCAAGAAGGTAAGTTCTCCCTAGACACCAAGCTTTGTACGAACACAGCCCAAGGTTGTGACACCCCATTCAAGGTGTTGTCCGCCGATTGCACACCAACAACATAAACTTTTCGAAAGTTGTCTCCTCACTTAGGAAAGTGGGAGAGGTGTGACCTTGGGGGCAAGCACAGAGCTAGGTACTGTCACCTACTCCTAGCTCCTCCGTTTAGGCTAACTCTTAACGAAGCCAAGGGGGGTAGTCCCTAACAAAGAGTTTTCTACGGCTCAATGTGGTTAAATTGTTTTAATTGGTTACGGATGCGGATGGGTGTTGTTTAGGAGTTACTGTAATTAAATGTGTTTGTTTAATTATGAACTTGACGCATAAGATAAAGCAATCCATGTTGCTATCAAGAGAATTAAAAGATGAACAATAATTCAAGACTTTATAAAGATGCATTTACAGATAGAAATTAAAATGTTCCAAAGACAAATGATCCAGGTATAATAATTATGCAAAGATTAAAAGATCAATGCCTTTATGGAGTCAGAGCTCTGCAATGCTTTAAGAAATAAATCTAAGTCTTGAAATAAAGCCAGTGGATGTAATGTTGTGCAAGTGCTCTTCGTATATTTTAAGTATTTTAGGTGGTCTTGCTTATGGTGTCAGCGAAGGGTTTTCAATAGCCGGGGAAATGTTCCAAGTTAATCCGTTGGAGACATGACGACCCGCCCAGTATCCCAGGCTGGTATCGCGAAGATTGACAAGCTAGCTGAGAAGCTTAGACAAGGGGGAGTTCCAGCGCCTCTACTAAGAAGAACTTATGAAATTTCCTACAATGCCGGTGCGTTGGTTATGGGGTTTAAATTTTATTATGTTTCTCTTGCAAGATTAAAAATCCAATGCCTTTTCTGGGTACTCCGATTTTGAAGTTGGTCAGAGCATACTCCGGCAAGGAGACAACGAAGTTAATTAATTATGGGGGAGTGAGTTGCAAATTTTATTAAGTCGATTAATTAAGACTCTCCGACAGAGAGTGCTCTTAGCCTTGTCTTATGAGAAAGGTTCAAGAGACTTAGCTAATCTAAATGCCTAATGTAAGGATATGCAAGTCTAACTATGCTATCCGATAGAGGGTGCTCTTGACTTGGGTTATGACAAGTTCAAGAGACTTAATTAATTAATTGATTAAACTTTAAGAAAAAGAAAGCTAAACTATCCAAGAGTCTCTTTCAGGCTTTTTAAGCCCTAATCGGGAAAGCATGGGGGTAAGTAAAATTATATCAAAAAGGTAAACAAACTTTGCATTAGCTAAGTAAATAAACAAAAAAACTTTATTGTCTTTTTCTATTTATGCAAGATGAATTAATCAGAAATAAACTATTTTTCCCTATTCTACTCTAAGTAAATTATTAAACAAATATACAAGCATGAAAAAGGGACGATACAAACTTCCCCCAAATGGGGGAAGAGGGGTGTGGGAGCCGTAATCCCACTCGCTCTTTATTAACTTTTTACAATATTAGATGTGTTTAGCCTCTTCTTCAATGAGCAAGGTGAAAAAGGGAAAGAGAGAAGAGGGAGGTGTTTGGGTCTTTTTCGCTCTTTGTTTATTCCATTGCTTGCTTATGGCCTTTGGGCTCTTTTTTACTTCCCTGAAAATAAGAGCTTTAAACACTAACTTGTTATATGTTAGTTCAAAAATTGAAACAAGATAGATCTATAAATTGATTGTAAAAGAAACTAAACTTTTATAATGAAAACAAAGGAAAGTAGGAAAAAGAAGAAGCTATGAAAAAGAGAAGAAAAATGGCAAAAAGAGGGCAAACAAAAGGCAAAAAGAGGGCTGAAAAAGAGGAGAAAGAGGGCTGCAAACTAGGGCCAAAAGAGGGCTGCAAAAGAGGAGAAAGAGGGCTGCAAACTAGGGCCAAAAGAGGGTGGCAAAAGAGGAGAAAGAGGCTGCAAACTAGGAAAGAGGACAGCCAAAAAGAGCACGGTTTGGTGAAAGATTAGTAGCTCAAGATCCAAACCTTGCTTAACCCAAAAAATCAGAAATTTTTACTTTGAAAGATGAATAAAAATAAGAAGAAAATGGTCATACCTGTGGATCTTTTAAGGACACTTGGATTTCATAAAGCATGCAATTACTGGAAGTTTGTACTTGACTCCAAGAGAAGAGGATGTAGTTGAGCTCAAACTTCTGCTTGGTTGGATGGACTGATCTTTAAAATAACAACTCATAGACTTGCCAAATAACGGATTAGATCATGTATTGTTCACAAATTGAAATGTAAAGTAGCATGAAATATGACTGAATAAACAATGCTTCTTTTCAATTTCTAAAAGTAAAGCAATAAATAGCTAACTTGCAAACCACAAATACCTGTTCTTATGTGCTTACAGAAGCCTTCTAAAGCATAGATTCATAATCTCAAATAGACAAGAAAGAGAAGCATTAAAACAATATCACCTCATCCATCAAGTGCATTCATCCACAATGTCACACCATATGAGCCTCCAAAGCCTTAATTTTATTCCAATGGTTGCATAAAAGCAACAAGCATTTACAAAGTTTCACTAGAGTCTCTCTACACAAAATATCCACACTGATAGAGCTAAAAGAGCCTCTATTTATACAATGAATGAAGACCAAAACCCTAAAACCAAAAAACCCTGACCTAACCGGCTCAACACATAACTCAGAGCCCAAACCTAAAGCTGAAGAGTTAAGAGTGAGGGGAGGCCTCCACCTAGGCAAGGCGCCCCCACTCCAAACCTAAATCATCAAAACCCAACCACTTGAGAGCCCACACGTGTGAGGGCGCAACTGTAAAGGAGGGGCGTGGGCACTAGATGGAGGCGTGAGGGTTGAAGGAGGTATGGATTGGTAGTGATAGGTGCCAAAACCCTTAGGGTTTGCACCAAACACTGCCTGTCATTAATTTCCCTGCTCCGTAATTATCATCACACCAATCCCAGCCTTCCAAAACATCCAATTTGTGAGCTTAGCTGGAGATGACAAGACTACTAACTGAATATATCTTTAATGCTCACTGAATGCTGACTGAAGCTGAGTTTTGTTAACTCCAATCATCATTAATGCCTGATGCCATGTCATTCCGCATTTCATTTCGTTGAATTCGGATTAATTTGGAGAGATTTGGATTTTCTCAAAAATAATCATTTTAATTAATTGATCAATATTTTCTCCAAAACTGACTTTTTTGAGAAAATATGAGTTATGTAGCCAAATGATGATCTGAAACTTGGATTTGGCTGATCAAGAATGATTTTTGGCTTAAGGTTAGAGCCTTCAATCATTGAATTCGGGTTCTGGATGACTAACTTATTACAAATTGAATTTTTCCATTTAAATTATGGAAAAATTTAATTAAAAACTTAGGGAAAATTAAAAAAATTAAAAAATAAAAATTTTGACGCGTCCGGTAAAATTTTTTTCAAATTTTTTCTGAGGGTCCTAGTGACTTAGGACATGACCATAGTCTATTCTAACAATGTCTAGTAGGTTTATATATACTCATTTGGGCTCTAATAACCCCCCAATGCCCAGAATTCAAAATTGGGCATTCCAGCTTTGGGAGAAGTGGGAGAAAACCTCGTCAATTATACTCGGCTATAGGGAAAGCATAATTGTCAAGGGAAAAAAACTCCCTGGAATACCTTAGTTGAAATTCTACGTCTTAGGAGACTGAACCACTCAAAACACCCTACTAGCACGTTTTATTACAAACCTCGCGGGGCCATGGTCATAATTATTCAAAACAAAAACTGACTAGCCAAAACTAGCTAGGCACAAAGGTGGATCATCCGATATACTGGAAACAAACATTTATCATGTTTGTCAACTGGCGGCTCCTCAGCTAATCCAACTATGGTACAAAAAAGTTGGCAACACAAGGCTGTCCGCACTAGCTCAGCACTAGGAACAACCACCCCAACTGCTGCAAGCTCATCTCTCACCTGAGAGATCCTATTAAGATAAGTCATAACAACCTCTCATTTGACCATCTTGATACTTTTTAGCTTCTCCCTCAAAACCATCTTCCTGTTCTCATTTGAGCTCTGAAATAAGCCGGTCAAAGCACTCCACATTTCATGTGCATGATCCTTCCCTGAAATGTGTGGAATCACATGGTCTTTAACAACATCTAGGATAATCCTCCTAGCCTTAATATCTTTCTTATTGAAGGCATCCAATGCTACCGCATCGGTGGAAGTGGGAATAACAATGGGATTAGCTGTAGTATTTCTGACTACCTCCTCCCACAACTCATTTTCCTCCAACACAAGCAATATCTGGGCCTTCCATGGGACAAAGTTCCCTTCCCCATCAAGCCTATCCTCCATTCTTAGTCCGGTTGAAGACATATTTCCAATGTTCCCCCAAGTTTCTGGGACACGGGAGCGCGAGAACGGGGAAATGCACATTGGGGACGTGTGGAGACCACCCCCAAATTTTAGCGAAATTCGAGGGGGGCGGGGGTACGTCCAGGTCTTAATAAAAATTAATATTATAAATTATAAAATCCCAGCAATAACAATTCAATGATTCTTCCTATGTAAACTAATAAAAGTAAGTAATAAATAGTAAATACTAAGTTTATCATTGTGCAACATAAATAAGAATATAACAAATTAATAATACAAACACGTTATACAATTCATCATGATAATTTTCAAATTTGTCTTTTGAATCTTGATATTCATATTTCTAATTACAGTCATTGTAATTGAAAACTTGAATCAATGATATTGCATTCTAAAATAATGAAATAGTAAATTACTAAAGACTAAGCTTGAAATAGAGACAACAATTAAAATTAAAATTTTGTTTTTTTAAACTGAAATTGGGAAAATCGTGGGGGTGTCTAGGAACCCCCCAATTTCTGGAGGGTCGTGTGGGAGTCCCCTTCACCGGAGCGCGCTCTAGAATAGGGGGACGCGCCCCCTTGTGAGTTTTTGAAAGTTTCTTGATTTTGGGGACGCTGGGAAACGTTTCCCCAGGAGCCCCTAAGCCCCCGGGGCGCAGGGAGCGAGGGGGGCGAGTCCCCGTGTAACACTGCATATTTCTCAAAGAACAAGTTTCAGCAAAATGCTGTAACTGTCAAAAGAAAATCTCTGAAATCTGGAAATTACTTTTTTGTCTGCAAAAATTAATTTTTTGCCCCACTCAGCTCTGATACCATGTAAGTTTTTACTCAGTTTCAGCCTTCGGTTTAAGTGTAAAAAAAAACCTCAGTTTAATGCCCAACCCAGAAAATTTATAAGGCTGGAAATAACATAAATTTTCAGACTTAAGTAAACATTGCTGTAACTCAAATTTTTAATGACAGAAAATAAATAAATGCACTTTCAACAATCACACAATACTCAGAAATTTTTGGCCAATAGCCCTGGAAAAACCCACAAGGGGAAAACCAGTCACAGAGAGAGATTATTTTTATTTCTTTCAGTAAATGGAACAATAAAGTACAGCAGAAGTACAACTTATCTCTGCTGCATTAAATGCACCCAGACAGTTTCTTGATTTCTGTGTCGAATTGAACCTCGAAAACCAGGCCAAAACAGTCCTCGTTTTCTGTGCCCAGCTGCCTCAAAAGCTGTGCAGCAAATCCTCCTCGATTTATGTGCAGAAAAGTACAGTTTGTACAGACCTCGAAAAACGTGATGTACGACCTGTGTACGGCCTCAAAATTCGTGTAGAGTATGACCTCAATAAATGAGCCAGCCTCCTCATTTTCTGTGCCCTGCCTGTCCTCGAAATTCGTGCCCTTCAAACCGTACTGTACGGTCACCTTGGAATGCATGCCAACCAAAACTTTCACCTCGAAAATCGTGCAGCTTGTAGCTCAGCTCTCTCTCGAAATTCGTGCCTCCCTCAGCTCTCTCTTCTCTTCACTCTCTTCACAAGAATGAAATGAAATGCCTTTACCCTTGCTTTTTGTGTAAACCCTATGTAGGCGAGGAGCCATCTAATCCAATGGTTGAGATTAGATTAGATCAATGGATGAGAATAAATGCTCTCATTTAATTCTCATAAAAAATAATTTCACTCACCCATTTAAATTTATCAAACTTGACTTTAATCTCTAAAGTCACACTAAATGCTTAACTTAAGTCATTTAATACAAGGGTCACTTAAATTTCCCCTTTTAAGTGACTAAGGCTAAAGTCACCTAAGAGAACACTTTCCTAGGTACAAAAATCAACTGTGGGAAGCTGTGTTCAAATCTTTTATGTAAGTTTCAATTATTGTTTGTGTATAGCAGCATCATGAGCCATAGTAAGGAAATGCCTAGGTGATGTTTTGGGGTGGATGTATTGTGGGCATGAATGATCATGGTGTGGTCCATGTTGGTAACAGACACCTAGAGGGTGAAATAGCAGCTACCTTGTTTATTTTTATATTTTATTCAGCATGATCGATCTAGACACCTACCCAGGGTTTATGTATGTTATGTACAGTTACTTCACTAATGTTTAGCAATCCAAATGTTTTCTTAACTAGATCTATTGTGTGTCTCAGAAGTGAACATGTAGCTGATTATGGTGTCTAAATTTCACTTAGAACATGTTGATTGTGTTGGAGCACACAAGAAGATCCATCATATTTATTCACTGCAGTCTTTATCTTGCTTTCTCATCTGATGACATGTCCTTTTGTATTTACCTGTAAACTTGGTCCTTCAAGATATGGAACCAAACTTTTGTTTACACTGGCAAGGCTTTGATTTGTCTTTTTCCATTTTGTTTTGTTCATATAGGTCTAGCAAGCAGTATTTCAGGAGATGTTTCCTTGTTATAAACTTTAAGCAGGGATGCCATTCCTAATCTTCTTGTGACCTCTTTCTTGCATTATAATATACAATCATGGCTATTTCTCTTGGCATGGGAGTTGTCTTAGTAATATGGATGCAATCGCTTTATGAATTCTGCAATTTTATGACATTTTTTCTGAATTTGAAATTCAGGTTTTTGTTCAACTCATTCAGAGTTTGGATCTAATCAAGGTTCCAACAGCACGTGCAGTGGTAATTTGGATGGTTGGAGAGTATAGCTCTACTGGTGATTTGATCCCCAAGATAGTACCTACTATTCTGAAGTACTTGGGTGCCTGCTTTCCAACAGAAGGATCGGAGGCTAAGTTACAAATACTCAACTGTGTTGCCAAGGTATGATTAACAAAAAGTGAAGTGGAGGTTTGTTTCCTCTTTATCTTATAATCAGCAAATTGCAAAAATGGAATACAATATGATGCTTTAAATTGAACATTAGAGATGATGCTTTATATTTATCGACTCATATGGTGATCAAGTCAATAGTTGGAGGATGGCATACTGGCCATTGTTTGCGATGTGTCATTATATAAAACGAAAGTGACGTCTTGAAAACTTTTTAATACATCTTTTAGTTAGTAGGTTTTCAAAGATCAAGTGATAGTTATTCCATTCAACATCAAGCAGCATTAAATAGCAACTCCCTTCTTCCTCCATTGATTTTAACTTTCTATATGGGTAGATGTTAGTACTTATTTCAAAGATTTGATGTGATGCTTAGGCTCCATAGGTATTGTTAAACCCTAGTTGTGCTTGCACTGCTGGAGGGTTATGATCTAGAGGGATTTCATCAGGCTGGTTCCATTGCAGATGTATTCAGATTTGCACATTGATCTGAGTTCCTTCCAGAGCCAGCAGAGTCAGAGAGAACTGCTATTTTATAGTTTTGTATTCTTCCAGGAGCCCAAGATCTCAGGGGTCCACATGACAGTGATATTCATATATTCATGCTCATAAAAAAATGAGACCAGTGAGACTTTTTTTCTTTTTTACAAGAGATAGAGTGATACCATCTCCCATCTGTTGGACACAATACCACACTGAGAGGGGGGGGTGAATCAGTGTGTCCCCACTTTTACCAATTTCACTTTACAACAACTTAAACAGAGATTATTAATTACTTAATACCAAATGCATAAACATTAACCAATCAACTCATCATCACAATTCATAAGAGACACATCATAAAATAATTTTGTAATCTTTATTTAACTAATTTGATATGTTTACATGGAAAGGCCACAACCTTGGGGTCTGTACCAGCTTCAACTGATTCAAGAGCACCAACACTTATTCCAAGACCCAGCTTGGTTATTTCTCAGGTCCAACTGAGAAATGGGGTTGCAAGGCCCAGCTTACATTTACAAAGAGATTTCTGCCTTTTTACATTTCACTTGTCAGTCTGCAGATCAACACAACCATGTCATCAATTGTCATCAGTCTGTCCTCAGTCATATCATCAGTCTGTCCTTAGTCATGTCATCAGTTATTGACCTCTGCTCATCTCTGCTCAACAATTTGTCACTGTCTTGTCATCATCTAACAATCTGGTCACTCAACTGTTATAACCAACTGCTGTCATCAACTTGTTTCTGTCAAGTCAAAATTAATTATGATCCACTCAGTCTGATCAATTCCTCGAGATCATCCAGGATGTCTGTCCAAACAGTCAAGTCATCTAGGGTTTACTGTTCATGTTTTTCAAGATGTTAAGTCACCACAGTTGTTGTTCATTCCCATATCAATTCTTCTTGTACAAGAGTCTGCTGATTTTTTTTTCAAATCATCAAAGGTTTAACCAAAAACTCTGCTAAAAAAACATGTCATTCCCATTCACTATCCCTATCAAGTTTACTGTGGGTGTAATCAATCTGTCTGCTGCAGTGGTAACGTCAGAAAGAATAGAAAGAAAAAGCTTCACCAATTGTCTGCTGCTCGGATCCTTCTAGGCACTGTAATCACCGAAAATCAGAGCTCTAACAGCTCCACCAAATCCACACTTCTATCTGCTGCTACAGTCCGAATTTCCTCAGTTATGATATAGCAGAAAATTAAAAGATACCAGAGCTGCTCCATAACTCCCGAATTTTCCAGAGATACATCTTCTCATTACTGTCTACCTGCGGCTTCCTCAGAGTATTCTCTTCACCGAAAATCAGAGCACAGATTACATCTTCACAACCCGAAAATCTCAGAGATAAAAATTCAGACTTAAAAAATATCAGACTTCAAAACATTGTCTGCTGCTGTGTCACTGCTCCTCTTCACCCGAAAAATCAGAGTTCCTTTCCTCTACATTGAATCCACAACCAATTGAATGAGGCAAGCTGCCTATTTATACTAATTTTCCATGATTTTTGGGGGCCGACCTGTCATAAAAGAATTTTTATTATTATTATTTTATTTTTATTTTTATTTGAAGCCGACTTGTAAGAAAACTATCAGGCCGACCTGTTTATGCTTTAAAAAAAAATTATTCCAAGGTCTTTTAAGATTGAGCCGACATCATCTCTACTTCATCTTCTTCAAGTTTCAAAACTTCATATCATCTAACTATGACATGCCATCATGTCCTTGGTTTCTCAAGAGTGTGATCAAGTGTAGTTTTCATTTCAAAACTTCATATCATCTAGCTATGACATGTCATCATGTCCTTGGTTTCTCAAGAGTGTGATCAAGTGTAGTTTTCATGACTCAAACCATCTAAAGGTTCCATGACCCCATCACGTCACAAATGACCACAGAATGGGTCATTTGGCCCATTTGGTATTCCAATGCCCATTCATGGCTTCAATACCCAAAATCCCATGCCCTTCTTGCCATGTCATCAACATGTCATCATCCTTTGTCTTCCTTTGTCATTAATGGTTTGTCATCAATGACAACCTATACTCAACACCATCATGATCAACGTTTCCTGTTTTTTTCCTTTCTCAGGGAAGACTGCTTTTTGTGCATGTCTATAATTAGCAGTTTCTATGTATGGCAGGTACAGGTTGAATGTCATGATTCCGAGCAATCAGTGATGGGTTGGTTCAGGGTCTCAGTGTTGAAAGTGTGTTGAGTTAAGAACTTAAGAGCAGTGTTTGGCAGGTGGTTCTTCCTTTCAAGGTGACACATCGCAGCTAAATGGAGGATTTACATTTTTTATGAGGGTCTAGTATTAATTTCTGATAAAACTGTAGGATGATCTCTCAAAACTGTATTACACCTTGCTTGGTTAATGGACATCCTTATCAAATTGCTATTCTTTTGAGGACATAGCTTCCCACATATTATAGGTAAAGACCGTGCATATAAAATGTTAGATGCCTTAACCAGTTTATACCAGAGCTCTAATGAGAACTGGAAGATGGTATTGAGTGAGAAGCTGAACAGTATTAAGATGGCCAACGCTGAGGGCGTGACATCCTACCTTGTTAAGATATCTTAGGGGAGAGATGAGTTTGCAGCAGTCGGGGAGGTTGTTTCTGGTAGTGAGCTAGTGCGTACAATTGTGAATGGTGTGGCCAAGCCATGGGCTGTTTTTGTTGAGGCTATAGTTGCCAGGGAGAACTTGCCTTCCTGGGATCGACTCTGGGATGATTTTGTGGAGGAGGAGACTTGGAGAGGTCTTGTGCAGGAGAGCTCTTCCAATAGTAGGGAGGATGAAGAAAATGTGGATTTGACAACCAAACGGAAGAAGTCGTCCAAGAAGGGCCCCAAGCAGGGTGGGGCTAAGCAGTAGTGACAACAAGGTGGACAAAAGAAGGATTTGAGCAAAGTCAAGTGCTTTGCTTGCTAGGGATTTGGGCACTATGCCTCATAGTGCCCGAAGAAGAAGAAGAAGAAGCAACAGATAACAACTTCGACGGAGATTGAGGAGTATGCAGCAAGATTCGAGAGAGATTTTTCTCTTTGTGCTGGTCATTTTGAGAGAGCTTCCATCACCAGCTCTGATATGGAGGATGAAGGAGAGTATTCCTTGTTGACTGGCCATTCTTTAGGTGCATCCACCACCGACACTTGGTATATTAACAGTGGAGCCTTGAGCCACATGATAAGTGCTCGAGAGATGTTTTCTGATCTTTTGCAGGATGGCATGGATGTGGAGGAAGTGTTGGGGGACGACACTATTGTCATATTAATTGGACGTGGGACCGTTACCTTTCAGAGTGAGTCTATGAGTCCCATGATATTGAAGGATGTATTGTATGTCCCTGGGATGAAAAAGAACTTGTTATCAGTTTCCATGATCGAGGACAGAGGACTTGGGTGTACTTCCTGGATGGACATGTGCGTGTTTTTGCCAAGGATGTGGTACTATCTGCTTCTTTTTCTATTGGAGTCAGATGTGGGAAGTTGTACAAACTCTTATTTCAGCCCCAACATGCTTCAGCACACAACAACAACGATGATCTTTGGGAGTTGTGGCATCAGAGGATGGCGCATTTGCATCATCCGGCTCTGAGGATGTTGAGGAGCATGGTTACAGGTATGCCAGAGTTCAACATAGAGCACAATGATGTGTGCATAGGGTGTGCTTTGGGAAAGTACACCAATACTGCTTTTCTAAGTAGTGATAGCAGGTCAGTAAGAGTGCTTGATTTGATACATTCAGATTTGTGCGCTCTGATGTCATCCGTTTCCTTGAGAAGTTATGAGTACTCTATGACATTCATTGATGACTATTCCAGGAAGACCTGGATCTACTTCCCGAGGATTAAGAAATCTGAGGTCTTGTAGAGGTTCCAAGAATTTAAAGATCTTGTGCAGAACTAGACTAGGAGGAGGATTCAAGCACTCATACCAAACAATGGGGCTGAGTATACTTCCAAGGAGTTCGATGAGCTTTGCAGAAAGGAGGGCATGTGGAGGTAGTTGACAATTCCATACACTCTTGAGCAGCATGGAGTAGCGGAAAGGAAGAACGTAGATATTGTGGGAGCAACGAGAGCCATGATTCATGATCAGAGTCTTCCTTTCTGCCTTTGGGTCGAGGCATGTAGTACAACTGTATACTTTCGTAATAAGAACCCCCATCGTGCCTCAGGGAGCAAGACTCCTAAGGAGATGTTCACAGGAAAGAAGCCTGAGGTTGGTCATTTTCGCATTTTTGGTTGCCTAACTTATTCTTTTTTCCCTTCTGAGAAGAGGACAAAGCTAGAGCCCACTACAGAGAAGTGCATCTTTTTGGACTATGATGAGACTTTGAAGTCCTTTCGCATTTATCTTCCTACCAAAGGAAGGTTGTTGTGAGGCGGGAAGTGAGGTTTAAGAAGGAGTGAGCCTTCAAGAAGTCTAGGGAGTCAGAGCAAGGCAAATAGCAGGCCCCCACACCTCAGGCAGCTACATAGGGTCTAGCAGTTCAGAGTGCAGAATCACAGGTTTCCGGAGTGATAGGACCACAGGTTTAGTGGTACAATCAACAGGTATTCCGGGGATAGGTTCTGTTTCTTAGGTCATAGGTTCATCGATTGTTGTTATCAGATCACAGAGTTCACCAACTATGGGTCCATAGGTTTTTGGGCCATCTACTTCTGGCAATTCTTTAGAGGATGAGAGACCAGTTTGGGAGCCACCTTCAGGGAAGAGGAAGCCCAAGTGGCTTTGTGACACCCTTGTTATCCACTAAGTTGCACTTAGGGGATTTTTCAAGTGAGCCACCAAGGATCGAAACAAATCACTTCTTCTTACTTAGTGCTCGAAAGTTTCGTGGTTTCATCAAGGCTAGCTGTGGCCTCTTTTGGATGTTCACACCCTTTCGAGGGAATTGTAATAAATGGCATAGCATGAGGTTCTTTCATGTAAAAGGCTTGTCCTTCTTAGACTTGGTCATCAAGGTCATCATCTTTGAGTGTTTTTTCCCTTGTTAATTATATGACACTTTTTTAAGCGACATATAATTTTCAAGTTTTTCACTCAAAATCCTCTAAAGTCGGGATGGTGAGTTTGGTAACTTTTTTCTCAGAAAGGTTATTAAAGACTAGGGTCTATGTATTATACCATGCTAGTCATATGTCCAGAGTTTCGTGAACATTTGATAAGCCCCCCCTAGGATTTTTTAATATCTAGTTTTTTAATAAAATCATAGATAAGGTGTATTTTAATTGTAATATTTTAAAAGGTCATAAAATTGGGCCTATGGATCCAATTTGGTCATGGGAATGCTCATTTTTGGATTAGAGACCTAACTTAAACCCTGAACCCACTTTTGAGAGTCAAATTATTAATTTGTTTTTTCTCTCCAAAATGACTCAGAGGGTCAAATAAATGGGAAAATTGGAGAAAATCCAATCGCTAAATCAAAGGCAGCTTGTTTGGGACTTGTCTCTGAGGTGTAAAAGTTGTTGAGGATATTGTTTGGGACATTTATGAGCATAGAGGAGCATCTTCAACCATCAAAGGAGGGGCTCTAAATCACTTCCACAAAAGGGGGGCGAATTCACTCATGGAGGGTTGTTTTGCCACTTGGATGAAGTGGTTACAGGAGATAAAGGCTTCACAAACCAAGTGGGATACCTCAATATAGGTGGCAGCCCTTCATTCCAACACTCAAGCCTTCCTCCCACCATTTTCTCAACCCCCAAAACACCTCACACCTGTCAAATTCACCTCCTTGGGGTTTGAGCTTATTTTTTTCTATAAAAGCAGGGTTTTCCTCTTTTTCAAAAGATGGATGTATAAAACCTATGCTCATTGTATTGCTGTTATTGCATTTTGATTAATAAGAGTGAAGGATTTGGAGGCTCATTGTGGCATTGTCTCATGGTTATGCAATTGGATAATTTCTGAGGTGATATTCAGCTAAATTAGGCTTTCCTTTTTGTCAAGTTTGGTAGTATTGATCTAGCTTATTTTGTATGAGCATTTGCTGTTGTCAATTTGTTCATTTATGTTTTATTTGTAGAAGATTTTAGGAGTAATAGATTGTATTTGGTTGTACTAATATTCTCCTTGTCTTTTATGATGAAATGTACTAGATTAACCATGCTTGTTTGAAGGATTTTCTAGTTTTTGCAGGTTGCTTTAGGTGAAAGGATTTTGGAGCTCAGTTGCAACCACCTTCTTTTCCATTACATTATATCAGCTGCAATCTAATGTGTTTTTCCCCACAGATGCTTCTTCTCTTTCACACTTTTCTAGATCAGGGCTTGAGGATCTCTCTCTTCTCTCTCTAAAATTCAAATCTTTCTTGGTTACCGATTCTTTGTGTTAGACAAATTTTAGATCTGAAATTTATGATATTAAAATCTGATTTTGTTAAGCATATATATATCAGATCTAGAAGTTCTTTAGATTATCATCTCAAACTAGATCTAGATTCACACTTAAAGTGCTTGTTTTCATAAAAAATCACAAATTTTCAAGTATTTGAGTAGTATAAGTTCTTGTACTTTTATTTGATCAATTCATGGGATTCTAAGATTAATTGCTCGCTGGTTTTTAGTAGGTCTAAGAAAGAGAAGGAAACACTGCCTAAAATCAAACTTTTCATCATCCAGAGCACCCGAAATCCTTCCTTCTTCCCTCTTCTTCTTTCCTCTTTTCTTCCAAAGAGTGTGTATAAGCCTTTTGATCCATTTTCAAGGGTCAAAAAGTATTTTATTTTCTGATTTCATCATTTTGTAAAGTCCATGAATAAAGAAAGCAAGTGGGTTACACAACGTCCACACTCCATCCCCCCTGGGGGGATTCATAGTCTCTTTCATGGTTTACATTTTACTAATCAACACTTCCACACAATCCGCCTTCTTGAAAGGCTGTATTGATTAGTTGTTTTTATTTTATTTCATCTCATATTAAGTTTTACTTTCTTACCCAACTCGTTGCCATGAAGACTGAAGTATGCTCTTGCCACCAACTAAAGGCTTTGCCGATTATTGGTGGATGATTAGAAAGTGACACATAGTTGCGGTTCTAATTTGTAGTTAATCCTTTGATTTTATGAACTTATTTGCTGTATCAAATTGGAATAAACATTTTGTCGTCAACTCGTGTATGCTCTTTCCCTCTGCGGGCTTTGCCTGGTCGTTGGGAAATCAAAAGTGGTTTTCGACACTTTCTAATTTATTCACGTTAATCTAATAATTCATTAATAAAAACAACTCCCCTTAGAAACATTACGAAAATCCAGCGTACAATAGTTGACAATCGTGGGCAAATTTCTCAAAGGAAGCGAGAACCATAGTTACATATATCGTGTCAGCGAATATATCGCCGGGGGTCCGGAATGAAACTTATCGGCAACAACGGCGAAAATATCGGAAAATATCGGCAAATGTCGTTTCGCTTTAAAAAATACAAAAATAAACATTTTTTTTCAATTTTTTTAAACATCTAAAGCAACAACAACATCAAATAAACACATTTCCACATAAATATTAAAATACAACTCATATATAAGATGCATAATATGTCAAATGGTGGATCATGATCATATATCGACTATAAACTGAAAATACTGAAATATGTTCTTGATGGAATGATAGAACATCACATCAAATGATCAAAATAAATGTCTCTCAAGAGATGAATCATCATGAGTCATGACTCATGAGGCATGTAGAATCAGTGTATAGAGTCTAGACATAGGACACCAACATAGTATGATAGTATAGTACAATGATAAAAATAGGAATCAAGTCATCGACTCCCTGAGGATGATCCTCTAATCAATCTACCCCTTTTATGGGTCGAGGGCACTGGCTGTGGCACCACTCTTCCTCTAGAAGCAGTAGGTGCCGGTGGTCGTGGAGGTGGTCCAGATGAGCCTGGGGTGGAACTAGAACCTCCAACTGCTCGAGTAGATGCTGTGGATGAGGGGGAGGCAAATGTGAGCTGTCTCACTCTCCTCCCAGTCCCAACTGTATGAATCTGTGGAGGTGGTGGGCCACCTGGGGCTGGTCGGCGCTGCAAATGAGTATCAACCTCCTCCTCAATGTCCTCATAGTCATAGGCATAGTCATCCTCTGGAAGTGGAACATTAGCC
>LPNX010231731.1:210839-226709 GCA_001517045.1 Pseudotsuga menziesii | reverse complement strand
GGAAATTATCGCGATAAATTAGTGGCGATATATCGCCGGGGTCATTGAGTCGCGATATATCGCGATGTCGGCGATATATCGGCGATATATGCAACTATGGCGAGAACAACTGAGTAGTGACCTTGAGATACAGTCAGGCTACATCGTTGTTGGTGTAGTGTTGGACACCTTCCCAAAGACTCCGATTTAGCCCACATTTCTGAGTGAGGAACCACTTTAGTCATCTTTCAGACACATTCTTAGTACTTCCAATATATCGAGAATTCCCTTCCCGTAATTCACCTCATCTCTTAATAATTAAAACTGACCAAGACACATTTGCAAAACATTTTACTTCAACAACATTATTTCACTTTGACTCCATTGGCATTGATCTGATTTGTAATTATTTTATTCTCGCTTTACGTGTTTGATGTTATGCTGCTGAATATTTACTTAAATTTGCAAACAATCTTGTATCAAAATTTACTTAAAAAAAACTCCTAAACAACTTACTTCAATCAATAACGTTTAAAACTCAAAGAGCTTCAGACACCTCTTTCTTAGGGACCACCCCCCTTGGCTTCGTTAGGAGTTTGGCCTAAACGGAGGAGTCAAGATCAAGTGACAGTACTTGACTCGAGTGGTACAACCGTATCCGGTTGGACTGTTAAGAGTCGAATCCGACTTTTATGTTGAATAATAATATAGGAATAAATTGATAGATGATTTATTACAATGGATATGGCCGCCTTAAATATGGCTTGGCCATCAAATATTGAAGAAACATTTCTCTTCATAATTACACTTAATACTGAATTACTATTACGAATGGAACTATAACCTAATTATTTACTATTATTGTTGTAACATCGAGACTTGCCCCCAAGGACACACCTAACAGCTTGAAGATTTCTGTTGCGCTTAACCCCCAGGTGTGTGAAAGGCGACAACAACCCTGAAGGAAGTAGAGTCATTTGGAGCGCCCAAGGGACCAGTGAGAGACATTGTGATTCCAGACAGGTTGGGTATGGCATTGGTTGCTAGTCTTCGTGATTCAGAGCCTTCTTCTTTTGAGGAGGCCTCTCAACATCATGTTTGGAGAGATGCCATGAAGGAAGAGTACCATTCCATCATGAAGAACGATGTATGGGAGATTGTACCGAGACCAGAGGGGAAGTCTGTGGTGATGTCCATGTGGATTTACAAGGTAAGCATACTGCAGATGGTGGCGGTGAGAAGTTCAAGGCTCGCTTCGTGGCATGGGGGTTTTCATAGGTAGAGGGAGTTGATTATGATGAGACCTTTGAACCCGTTGCTCGCTATTCCTTGATTAGAGCAGTGATCTCCATGACAACAGAGATGAGAATCTCCATAGTGGAAGATCCTCCAGATGGATGTGAAGACCGCATTTCTCAATGGTCTTCTACAAGAGGAGGTGTATTTGGAGCAGCCATAGGGCTTCGAGATCCATGGGAGAGATTCTCATGTGTGCAGCTTGAAAAATGCGTTGTATGCTATGAAGCAAGCTCCTTGAGCTTAGCATTCCAGGATTGATTCTTACTTGTTGTCGATGGGATTTCAGAAGAGTGAGGTTGATCCCAACCTTTACTACATAGTGGTTGGTGGTGATCTGCTCATTCTTCTATTGTACATTGATGACTTGTTTATCACGGGAGAGGAGAGCCTCATTGTTGCTTGCAAGAGAGATCTTGCTTCAGAGTACGAGATGACAGATATTGGGCTGATGCATTATTATGTGATGATGGAGGTTTGGCAGGATCTTGGTCATAATTTCCTTGGACAAGGAAAGTATGCAGTTGATGTTCTGAGGACATTTGAAATTAAGGATTGCAGGCCGATGGCCACACTGATGATCACCAACTGGAAGATGCTTCATGCTTTTGAGGGAGCGTTGGTGGATCCTACTTTATATTGTTAGCTCATTGGTCCGTTGATGTATCTTGTCAACACTAGGCTGGACTTGTGTTTTACGGTGAACACTCTTAGTCAATTCATGGTGGAGCCTAGGAGAGTGGACTGGGTAGCCACAAAACATGTGTTGAGATACCTTGCTAGAACAGTGGATTATGGTTTGGACTACAAGAGTTCGGGTGGTGTTAGTTTGGTTGGCTTCATAGATTCAAATTGCGCAGGTAGTGTGATAGATTGGAAGAGCACTTTCGGTTGTTGTTTCAGTATGGGCTCGACAGATGTTTTGTGGTTCAGTCGGAAGCAAAAATCTATTGCTTTGAGTTCTGCTGAGGCTGAGTACATGGCAGCTAGTCAAGCTAGTTGTGAGGCACTATGGCTTCTCAAGTTGTTGGTGGATTTGTTTGATTAGGAGTTGAGGCCCATGGTGATATACTACGACAATTAGAGTTGCATCTAACTTTCTGAGAATTCTGTTTTCCATGATAGGTCAAAGCACGTAGAGATTAGATACCACTTCATCCAGGACTATGTTCAGAGAGGAGCTTTGGAGTTACAATACATTTTCATTGATGAACAAGTAGCAGACATTCTGACGAAATCCTTGGGGTAGGGCAAGTTTGTCTTCTTTAGGGACAACCTAGGAGTGGTGTAGAACACCTTCCTCGGTAAGAGGGAGTATTGATTTTTGTAAATAGGAAGTTGTTCCCCTAGTGACTTTGTGCCTATGTCACATAAAAGGGGAAAAGTGACATGACCCTTGTATTCAATGACTTGAGATGAGCATTTAATTTCACTTTAGAGATTGAAATGAACTTTTGATAATTTTAAATTGGTGGTTGATTGAAATTAATTAATGGAGAGAAAAAGTGTTTTAATCTCATCCATTGATCTAAACCAATGTGGGCCCTTGGATTAGATCAAGATGCCCATTCAACTACCCTTATGAGAAATGCAAAAGACAAGAAGATTTAACAAAGGCACATTCATTTTCCTCATTTTTGCTAGTCATGAGCATTGGAGAGGAACTCGACCTTCAAGAAGGAAAAGGAGAAGTCAGCTGAGATAGCGTAGGAGAGAGAAGGCATCTGAGGGCATGATTTTTTGAGGCAGCTTACAGCACATTACAGTGGCAAGAATTTCCAGATTTCTGTCACACAGTTTGAGGAGTCAATCTGCAGCATGCATTCCAAGATTTTGCCACGCGTTTCAAGGTAGATATCAGCAATGAAGGAGGCTATACTGCTACATGATTTTCCAGGCAGTAAACGATAGACTCGAGGAACAAATTTCGAGACTAGAAGGTGGCACAAAATTTTATGCAGACTGTGTTTTGTATAGCACGCACTTCGAGGAGAACCGTACAAAAAGTACTGGACTTGGAACAATTTCTGGGTTGCTGGTGCACTAATTTCAAGGCTGAATAGTGGCACAAACCACGAGATAAGTTAGTAATTTTTATGCTGATATTCAAGACTGCTGTAATATTTATTATGAAGAAGAAATAAAGCTCCCTTTTTCTCAGAAATAGGTTTTCCCCTTAGGGGGTTTTGTTTGGGCAAATTCCAAAATATCAGTGTCTGAAATAATTTCATGGTGCAAAATTTTAATTTTCTGTCTGTAAAAATTTGCAGCATTAAATCTCATCAGATTGGGCATTAAACAATTGACATTTAGACTTGAAACCGGGCTGGGATTGAACCTTAAAAACTTTCAACTATCAATCTCCATATGAGACTCTCTAGATTTCCTGAAGGCTACATCCTCATCAAAAGTAACATCCTGACTAGCCTCAATCTGATGTTGTCTTGGAATGTAGATCTTGTGGGCCTTCGATGTCTCGCTGTATCTTACAAGAGTACCCTTCTTTCCAGAAGGTTCTATGTCTGAGCATTTAAATTCTGGAACCTGCTGAAGACGTCATCCTTGGTCTTCATGAAGTAGATCATCAATAATAGTCACATCATACAAGAAACCTCCTAAAGATGATACTGTCATTGGTGCACATGCGCTAGAAGAAATACTCTTCCTGAAATTCATCTCCATTCCCATCAAGTTTTGTCTTCTTCTCTGGTGGATGCTCATCAGCATTGACTGTTGATGCATGCTTCTTTTCCTTTCTTTTCCTCTAAGGACATTGATAAGCAAAATGATCAAATTTATGACAATTGAAACATTTTACCTTTGAAAGATCCTTCTTCCTTTGATCTTGAACTGGGGTTGATCCTCCACTTGTAGTTTTCTTCTCAAAATTTCTTCTTCCTTTTCCTTTTCTTGCATGAGCTGCAAGAGCTTGAGTTTCTTCATTCCGAGGTCTCTGCAAACTATTCTTAGACAATACTTTGGCCTCCTCTTGGACACAATCAACCCAAAGTCAATCAAACTTGCATAACTCTTCTCTTCCACAAATCTCTGAGAGTTAGCATAACAATTTGTATCATTATCGATGTCTCCAATGGCTTTAAGTTGATGTCTCAATTGGGAGACCTTCGTAAGGTAAGTGGCAACTGAATTTGAGTTGGTCATCAGGGTACCGCAGCGCTGATTCCTCAAAGCTAGTTTCCTGCTAGTGTTTTTACTCTCGAACAATCCTACCAAGGCATCATACATTGCTTTGGCAGTCTTCAACTTAGCAATGTGTGGATTCAAATGGCCTTTACATAATCTATTAAGATCCTCTTAGTCTTTGTTTCATTCTTCTTGTGCTTGGCTTTCTCCTCGACACTTTCTGGTTCTGAGACATCTTCTTTTACATAATTATGAATCTCATTTTCATCCAAGATGAAGAGTATTTTGGTCTTCCAGGATCTGAAATTTGTAGCACCATCTAATTTGTATTCTACCCTAGGGCTGGACACCATCTTGACAAAAATCTGAAATCAAATCTAGAAACCCTAGTGTCGACAAAATTAGGTCAAAATCGAATTTTGTTAAAACTAAAAACTGACTCCACAGAAAGATGTGCCCCACCAAGGTGACCTCTAGAACATTAGGATTGAGTGCAATGCCAGGCTAGAAGAATCCAAACTTGGAAGCCCTAGTTTTCAGACTTAGGGCAAAAGGTTGCTAAATGCCTGGTTTCAAAATTGCTCTGATACCATGTTGAATTTTTATCTATTTTCTGATCTTGACAATTATTTCACAATGATTTCAAGCATTGATTTTATCCCACAATTTCATTGAATAATTGCACACTGAAAATTTCAACTTAAATTGCAACGGAAACAAAGAACCATAGAAAGATAGCCATGCACAAGGGACACAAAGATTTTTATCTTGGGAAGCCCAATAAGGGAGAAAACCCAACCAACTTTTCTTGGAAGAAATCAGTCCAATAGTTCAAGTACATCACCATGATGATAAAACCATAGCACATAAGAGTGTACCCTTTTTCCAAAGAAACCCGAGCGAACCTGTAGGGAGAAATAGCGAACCTCAAAGAAGAGATAAGAACCCCAAAAATTGCTTCTTCAAATTTTGCTAGACCCTGCTAAATAATGCGCATGAGGAGAGAAAGAAGTTGTTGTGATGATGCAAAATGAAATGCTAGAGCACTTTATTTATATTCTTTAGTTCACTTGAATTTCACCAGTGGGGCCAACTTGTCTTCTTGTAGGGTTGATTTGTCTTTCTTCTAGGCCGACTGGTTTTTTCTCTTCTTCAATCTTCCTTTGGACTTCTTCAATTCTATCTAGGACTTCTTCAATAGTTGACTTGTCTTCTTGGTTATTTTGTCATCATAGAAAAGTTTTCCTTGTTGATGATTATCTCCTCACATGCATGTTTATTCACACATAGAGCTCTAATGTTGATTTTACCCACATTAAGAAGTCCCAGACACTTCTTAGAGCCTATGTCAAATTCAACATTAGATTAGATTTTGTATATTCCACAAAGGGATGAAATCCCCTATCAAATAAACACGTCAACTCACTCTAATATATCACTCTATCACAAAGCACTCCCTCATAGAGAGCAATGTGACCTCTAGTCTTAATCACTCTTAGGCAACACGTATGACTAATCAAGGCTAAGCATCTCGATCCTTATTCACTCTTAGCCAACACACATGACTAATCAAGGCTACGCCAGGGCCATTCTCCACTAGCCATTGGTCAAATCACATGACCACTTTGGGAGAATGTCTACTGAATGTTTGCCTGATGCTCCAACCTGCAGAAACATCAACATAAATCCCTATAGGGAAGTAATTGTCTAGAGACAAATTACTTAGATTATTGGTGGATGATGGTTCAAAAGTTAAAGAGAATTAATGAGTTAAAACATTCCAAAAGAAATTAAAGATTCCAAATTTATGCTAACTCAAACATTGGATAAAACATCCATGAACCATTAACCATTGATTGCAAGTAGAATATAACCATTGCATGAAAGGAATCAAAACCTTAAGTGAATTGTACAATAGATAAAACATAATCTTGTTTCCAAAATAATATATCAAGCAATGTAAAACAGGGAGTTAAATATAACCATGAAAGTTCATCCCATTAAACATTGGTGATCTAAATGAGATTGCTGTTGTATAACGAGTGGTGATTTGAGTGCAAATAACCAATAATAAAATATGAATTTCAATAAAACCAATAGAAAAGATAGTATAACCATTGAGTGTGCTGATTCAAAGAAATAAAAAAATAAAAGTATGCAAGTGAATATGAAAATAACTTAAAAGAAATGTATCTTATTTAACCATGAACTCTTATTCTATTACTGAAGTTGCCAATAGAGTAGAGTGATTAATTCCAGAATTTCACCCACAAAATTGAAAGGATTATTAACAACCAATGAAGAGGTATATGATGAAGTTTATGTGGTTTATTAACAATGTACATTCCAACAACTTAGATATGTGAGGATGAGTGCAGAATTGCTAGATGAAATAAGTAACTATTACAGAAATTTAAGGTGTAAAATTCAGAACTTCCTGGTTACTTGAATTTCATTAACATGTAGGAAACATTTGTTAATATGCTAATAGCATATGGTTAGTTTTCAGATCTATAAAGTGAGTGATATATGCCAATAAACCATTCAAGATCTAAAAACAACACTTAAAACAAATAAATGTTCAAGAGCACTGTTATCACATATATAGTAGCCGGGCTACCATATTCTATTTTTCAGATACAGTATATTTTTCAGCCAGATCTCTTACATATGGGATGCTGAGATGAGCAGTTTTGACGGATCATTATTGTATTAGTGGACTATTTTACTCTCCCATGTTAGGACTGAGTCTTAGGACACTCAGATTTGAGGACCGATGTAGCCATTTAGTCATTACAGAGCAGTTATTAATGCCCAGTTTTATATCAGTACTTTCTCATTGGACAGATGGTGTTTCAGATGGATTATATTGCATGATTATGACTCAGCTTTTTATATTGTGTTGTGGTTGTCATTGCTCTTATACTCATCTTTGTGACATGTATTAAATTGTGGTGTCATGGTCTGGCGGTCATAATTATATGGACTTGGATGTATTTTGTGTTATGTATTGATGTCCCTACTTAGACTTGGAAGTTCCTGATCTATACTCATTGGTTTTACCCTCCTTAGAGAGAATAGAGGTAGTCATTCCCACCATTGTTTTGGCTTGCTAGAGTTGGCTTCATCATTCACTATCTCCACCCATCCATTACCTTCCAGTTTAGTTTTCAACCCGACTAACTTCTTGACTTATGGCATGGAGGATCTTTTTCCCCGCTAGAACTTTTGTTGGACAAACCTCCCTGTTTATATTGTGTCTCGGCTTTGAGTTGGTGACAAAACTTGCCTTTGGTGAGTTGGATTGTATGCCTAAATCATTCTGGTCGGTTGTCCCGATGTTTGGCACTATGCAGAACTCCCCCTGGTCACTTGAGATGTTGTTGGCTAAAACTGAAAGCTCATGTACTACTTATATTGGAGATATTATATATGCGCCCATAGAAAATGAAAATGCTAAACTGTGTTTCTTAACATATGTAAAGAGGATAAGAGCAATGAAATGCTAAAATACCCCTTGAAGGGTATAAGAAAAGGTCCAAAAAAGCAATGGTTAAAAATATGCTATATCCAAATATTGCTGACCTTATAAAATAAATATGTCCTGGATGAAAGCTGCGATTAGTTGTGCTTTTAAGCACTGGTGAAGTCCCAAAGGGTCATATAAGCCAAAAAGGCCATGGAAATAAAATTGATGATCCTAATGAAACTGGATCAAGCTTGATGTAGTCATAATGCCTAAGTTGAATAAGCACTCTCTAAACAACTCAATCATTTGTGAGGCATTGCCATTCTTTGTGTTGTTGTTTTGTCCGACATTGGTTTTAGTGAGTTTTTCCTTTCCATATCCAAAGTGTCATGATGTTGAGTCGGAAGTCATCCTTTGCCTTAACCTGGTAAATTCCATTTTTCACCCTTCACTAGCAAATTGGCTACAACTATGAAGTGAGTATAGTTAGTCCTAAAGTCTAGTCTGAGTAATAATAAATAAAGCCTTATATATGTATTGGTTGATGCACCGCCAGTGAAATCACTGCTACTTGTTGTGATTGTTGCTTGAATGAGTTGTAGAGCATGTCTTAGCCTTTTAACACTTGCAGCAGATGGTTATATTGTTTATTGGATATGGTTGATGATCAAATAGAGACCTGTGAGGGGTATGAGTATAAATCCTAGATGGATTTGGTCTCTTTGAGTCTAATGAGACAATTAATTTCCAGTTCCGGGCACTTGCAGTTATGATTAGGCTCATTCTGCCTTTCTGGTGCAGTTTTTCTTCACAGGTTGATATGTCTGAGCAGGGAGATGTTTCAGTTGGATCTCCTAGGGCGTTGTATGGGCATAGGGGGTGCAACCACTTGTTTGTACCATAGTACCCCCATCCCAGAGAGCCTGGTGGGCTCAGTTTGACAACACAGGCACCCTAGGAGGCAGTTTTGGGCAGGTTCACGTTTCCCGAGGCAGATTAAAAAATGATTAAATGGCTTTTGAAGAAATCGATTTGGGCTACTGAGGCAAGGAAATGACATGGGATGAGTCATAATGATGAGAGTGATGTCCTCCACACCTTCTCCAGCAGTTGCAGCACCTGATTGGGCCCACACCTATTTTTGGGCATTTTTATATTATTTTCTGGAGCTTTTGGGAGGCTCACGATTTCCTCAAGGAGGCACAAAGTCAAAGAATTAAAATATTATATTATTTTATTGTGTCATGGGGACACCCAGAGGGAGTTAGTCAACACTCCATGGACCCACCATGTGCTTCATTTATTTCTTGTTGAGTGGGGTACCCTCTTTATGGGTGATTTAGTCCACTTTGGTACTTTATGGTTATATTGATCCATGTATTGTATGTTGAGCTCATCTCAACCATTGATTAGAATATTTTATCTTTTAATCTTAGCCACTCGTTTTGAAAGTGGCTAGGATTCGGTTATGATTGTGGTTCTCTCATTTCTATTTAAAGGAGAGAGCTTCTCATTTGTAAAGGGTCTTTGGCTCTTGGATCTGAATAATAGAAAGATTTTTCCGTGGCTATTTTCTGGATCTGCTTTGCATCTAATGTTCTCAAATGGTGATTGGATAGTCTTCTGCTTCCTAGCATTGTGGAAATTCATGTGAGATCTATATTTTTTCCGCTATCATTGTCTTGTCTACAGGAGGGTGTTTTGGCTGGAGCGTTTTTGCGGGGGGACCTCAACTCATTCGATTATCTTCGCCTTGGATCAGGGGGTTTTCATTAGTTTCATTGTGATCTATGATTACTTCATTTTACTTTCTTGTAGCATTTGGTTTCTTTATCTTGTCTTAGCAAATATGATATTGTTTACGTTTGCTTATGCAGGGTAGGGGGCGCATTGGTGGCTTGGGGCTTACATCTGTCATAGAAATCACTTGGATCTTCTAGAATTGATCGGGATAGCAAGGATCATTACTGTTAAGACTTCTATAAGCATTTCCAGGTACGATCCAACAGGTAATTCTCTTCTCTTTTATAGATCTGAATCCATTGTACCTGTTTTCCTTCCATTTTTCTGAAAACCCTTAACATACTAAAAAACCTTTAAAAAATACTAAATTCGGGAACCGTCCAATCTTTGGCCAAACCATTGCCGGGTTTCATAGATTGGGCCTCCCCTTCACTGAATCTACTGCAACGCTGGTCAAATTCCTGCTGGTTTGACCTAGATCTGATTTTTAGCTTGAAAACTGCATAGCACCCCCACTGAAAATTTGACCTGCTAGGGTTTTGACTTTTTCTGATTTATGACTTCATAGACTGATAGATCGGGTCTCACACAGTCCAAATCACCCCCAACGTTGAGCTAGTTCATGCCAGGTTGCCTTAGATCTGAAAAACTGACTTTCAGCCTCCTAGCTATTCATGATTTCACGTAGTAAATATTGAAGATAAGAGGAAGACTGCGTTGGCTGAATTTTGTTCCCTCCTAGCCCCCCTCATCAGATTTTGACTTTTCCAGATCTGATTTTTCCTGAAATTTTCTAATTTGGGTTTGTAGATCGGGTCATCCTGATCTCATTTCCACTCCAACGCTGAGCTGATAGTCTCCTGGTGGATCTGGATCTGCAGATCTGCCTCTCCAAACCCTAGCTCTAGCCCTCCTGCTGATTTTTCTGTAACCTGAATCTTTCGGGCCAAATCCTTTTTTGGGTCCATAGATCAGGATATATCCTAGGTGGGTTCACTAAAACACTGTGTTGATACTGACTCCATTACCCAAGGCTGAACAGGCACTGATCTCCAAGCATAGCACTAGCCCTTCCTGACCTCTTTCCCTGAAAGGTGACCATTCCTTGATAACTCAGGTTACATGATACTTTCATATCCTTCACTGAGTCTATCTCTTTGGTACTAGACAGTCCCAACTCTGTCCTCGCTCACCCTGTCACAGTTACGTTTCCCTAGTGGTCATCTTCATCAGTTGCTAGAAAAAATATTCTGAAAAGGATGAAGATAACTTCTGCCCAAGAAACCTTAATAGAAAATTGTTGGAACAAATTAAAAGATTAAGGGATGAAAAAATGGAGAATCGAGAACCAAAACATAATGACGACAAGTTAGAAAATGAGAGAAATTTTACGCTTAAGAAGACAATCAAGATCTACTTTGCACAAATTAAAAAGCTGAAGCATGATAAGAAGCTAAGTAACCAAACACAACCTTTAGGCCCGAAGTGTCCCATGTCTACATGTCGGACATGGGCACGTCTTGACACGGTGTCAGACATTTGTTTTGGATGTGTCCTATTTTAGGACACGTCCAAAACATGTGTCTGACACCATGTCAAGAATTGTCCCAACCTGTGAGAAGCGTGTCCCGAAAACAAGACACACGTAACACAAAAAAGCAATCCTTGGGTTATAAAAAAATGCTTTTACCCTCATTCACTCACATTATTTAGTGAGGTTTAAGCTCTAATAGGTTCCTTTTTTTTGCAGGTGAAGAGCATTAGAAGGGTTTCCAAGAGATTGCAAGTGATATGAGGGTGGATTTTAGTAGGAGCATTTCAAGTTTTCCAACAGGCAGTAAGAAGAATGTCTTAGTCAGCGAGGGCAGTTGGTAAAGGGAAAATGAGAGGGAGAAATATCCTAGTCGGTGTCTCCCCTTCTCCTCCAAATCCAAGCTTGACTTTATCTAATGGTGCTATTGTTCAATCTGTTGCTAGTGGAGCTGTTGGGGTTGCATATGACCCTGTATTAACAAGACAACGAGCCCAAGAGAAGAAATACCCCTTGTGTGGAAGCATATAACAAGGAAATCATGGCCCGGGGCAAAGATGGGTGGGGGAGGGAATGTGATTTGGACTTGTAATTACCACGTTAAAGGCCATTTGCTGGGCCTTCCTTGTGGGATTTCTACATGTAAAACAGTGGTAGTTACCTAACGAAGGGAGATGGAAAGAGAGGATAAAGTTGGCTTGGGGAAGGTGGTAGCAATAAGTAATAAACAAAAAAATGGATCCTCTTCCATTCTTGAGGAAACCCTCTAGCACTAGCAGATATGGGAGTGGGGTTGATATTCAACCAATAAGAAAGAGGCCAAGTCCAAGTGGTCCAATGGACATGATTATCCAACAAGAGAGGCTAGATGAGATAAACCTCACCATTGCATTTTATTTCTACCTCAACTTCATTTCATTCAATGTTGCACAATCACCCTTGCTTATTGAGATGTGTTGAGGTCTAGTTGAATGAGCTCCAACTGGTTATGTGCCTCTAGGTCTAGAGAAGCTTAGAACCACATTGTTGGTTATAACAAGGAAGGAGGGGGATAAAATGTTAAAGCCAATCAAATCAATATGGTTCTCTTCTAGCGTAAGTATTGTTTCTGATGGGTGGATGGATACAACAAGCCATTCGCTCATCAATTTCATGGTGTCTTCCCTAAATGGACCAGTGTTCTTGAAAGCGGTGGATGCTCTTGGGAAATACAAGGATGCATAATATATGGGTGAGTTGTTCATCAAAGTCATTGAAGATATAGGTGTTGATTCTTATGTACAAATAATCACAGATAATGCACCTGTTTGCAAGGCTGCTGGCATGATTGTGGAAGCTAATTATCCACAGGTATTTTGGATACGTTGCATTGCTCATTCTTTGAATTTAACACAAGATTCATCGAGGGGAAAGGTCATTTAATAGATTTGAGTTGTAGACTCATTTACACTTGCTTTTATTGCTCTTACAGGTATTTTGGAAACCTTGCATTGTTCATTCTTTGAATTTAGCACTGAAATCTATTGCTTCAGATGTGACATGGGTTGACAATCTTATTGATGATGCGTGTTGTATCTGTAATTTTGTATACAACCACACCAATGTCCTCACAATCTATAAGAGCACACATTTCTATCATTGCCGAAGACCGTAGATACTTGGTCTGCTTCCTCATTCATCATGCTTAAGAGGTTGAGGGAGGTCAAAACCACTCTTGGTTCCATGCTTATTTCATAGTTTTGGACTTTTAGGAGAAAGACAGATCAAAATGCTTCAAAAAAGGTAAAGGACACAACGTTAGATGATGGTTGGTGGGAGAGGGTAGATCTTACCATTAAGATCATGGAACCAATCATTTTTTTGTTGTGGTTTGCAGACATGGACTAGTCCATCCTAGGAGATGTTTATGAGGGGTGGGATTCCATTATTGAGTCCATGAAGACCATTGGGGTACAAAATGAGTGCTTATGGGACATTAAGAGAGAGCTTATGGTCTACCATACAGAATATTCTTACCGTCAAGTGGGATAAGAATTGCGCACCTTTGCAATGCTTGGCCCACTTATTGAACCCTAATTTCTTTAGTCATGAATGTCTCAATGGTGGGCCCTCACATAGAGTCCCTCGTCACATGGATGGATAAATTTCACAGGGGAGGATGATAGCATTTAGATGGTTATATCAAGATACAAGATTGCAGATACTTGGTTTGCTTCCTCATTCATCATGCTTGAGAGGTTGAGGGAGGTCAAAACCACTCTTGTTTCCATGCTTATTTCATAGTTTTGGACTTTTTGGAGAAAGAAAGGTGAAAATGCTTCAAAAAAGGTAAAGTACACAATGTTAGATGATGGTTGGTAGGAGAGGGTAGATTTTACCATTAAGATCATGGAACCAATAATTTATTTGTTGCGGTTTGCAGACATGGACTAGCCCATCCTAGGAGATGTTTATGAGGGTTGGGATTCCATTATTGAGTCCATGAAGACCATTGTTGTACAAAATGAGTGCTTATGGGACATCAAAGGAGAGCTTATGGTCCACAATATAGGATATTCTTACAACTAGGTGGGATAATAATTGCACACCTTTGCATTGCTTGGCCCACTTATTGAATCCTAATTTCTATAGTCATGAATGGCTCAGTGGTGGAATCTCACATAGAGTCCCTCGTCACATGGATGGATAGATTTTACAGGGGAGGAAGATAGCATTTAGATGGTTATATCAAGATAGAGCATCACTTGATGAGGTGGAGGAGGGCTTTGCATAGTTTTCCACTGCCAATGGGAGATTTGGAGGCTATGATGTGGTTGGATATAGGGGGTTAAGAAACCCTTTGCTTGGTGTGCAACTCATGGGTCAACATGCCCTATTCTACAATATTTTGCCTTGAGAGTCCTCTCTCAAGTTACTTCGACCTCTAGTTGTGAGAGAATTGGAGCACATATGGAAACTTGTAAAGTTTGAAGAAGAGTAGGCTTGAGTGGTACAGGGAAGAGACTATGGTGTATGTGCACACCATCCTTCGTCGTATTTATAGGAAGAGGGAGTAGCAGGTGAAGGAAAAGACAAAGATGTGGGATATGTTTCCTGATGATATGGGTTTGGACAATAGTGTTGAGTTGGCATTAGCTAACATGGATCTCAATGATCTAGTGCTAGAGCTGGTCACTGGTGATGATGGTGATTCTCTTAAGGGGTCATCCTCCACACCAACAGATGCAAATCCTGGGATGGGTAGAGAGGCAGAGGAGGAGGACGACGAAGAAGAGAGCAGTGTTGATCTTGTTTATTTGGGTGTGGAAAAGGACTATTTACATATGAGATTCTTACATCTTGATCTATCCCTTTTTGAATTTTCTAGTGGCATGTTGACATCTATGTAATACATTTTGATTTTGATGACTTAGTGAGAAATATGATTCCGACATCTATGTAATAAAACATTTTGATTTTGAAGACTTCATGGGAAATTTTATGAGTCCATGAGTCTATCATTGACATATGCATTGTGATTTGTGAATGTGTAATGTGTATTGGTTTTAATTTCTAAATATTATAATTTCTAAAAAAATTGGATCTCTCTCTCTCTCTCCGTGTCTTGATTCCAGGGTCATCGTGTTCGTGTCGGATACTTGTACTCCCCCGTCCTTTGTGTCCCATGTCCTCGTGTCAGTTAGATAAGAAGTCATTACAAGAGCAGGATGAAGCCAGATCACCATGTTTACAAGGGATCATGAGTCAACAAGGAAACAATGATTGATGCAATTAAAATAAATGAATTATTAGATGTGGAAGAGAAGACACTAGAGAGAGGAAGGAACCAATATAGATCCAATTGAAGTCCAAAATAAAAAAAGATTCTTTATATTGAAAACTTATCAAGACATAGACCTGTAGAAATAGCAAAAGATGAAGGTTCCAATGACAAGACACTAGAGACTAGGACTTGTATGTAATATAAATCAGTGTTGCAAACATCGGCGCGACGAAAAAATCAGTAGGGTCCAGGAAACATCGTTTTGGGATATCTCGGCAAAACATCGGCAAACATCGGGAAAAAATCGGCAAACTTAAAAAATAGAAAAATATTCATTTTTTTTCAATTTTTTAAACATCTAAAGCAACAATAACATCAAATAAACACATTGCTACATGAATATGGAAAGAAAACCGATATATAAGATATATAAGATGTCTAGAAAATCGAGATACATCACACATACAAAATGGATCATGTCCTTGCATCTTAAGTCATCAAAAATATAACAAATGTATCTCATGATCATCATCATGACTCACGAGTCATCTACAATGAATTAAAGTAAATAAACTATTGATTCCCTCTACCCCTTTTACGGGAAAAGGTAATTGCTGTGCAAATGGCCTTTCCTCTAGAACTAGAAGTAGGTGCCCTTGAGGCTTGTGGGCCTTGTACTGGACTCTGACGTCCTCTAAAAGAAGACCCTGCAAAATGACGTCCTCTAGAAACTGGAGAAGGTGGCCGAAACTGATGTCCTGAAGAATGAGAAGGTCGAGGAGGTAGTCCTGCAGCTCCTGCTCCTCTACTAGTACTAGTGCCTGTGCTACCACCAGGTCTATATACCTCTAGCTTTGACTGTGGCACACTCCCAGAATTAGTGTGAAACTCCTTTGGAACTGGAACATGCTCATCCAAATCCTTTGAGACTGTATGAGTCTCACC
>LPNX010231731.1:184557-209138 GCA_001517045.1 Pseudotsuga menziesii | reverse complement strand
AAAAAATGCTTAAAACCCCATAAAAATCGTTTTTGAAGATAGACAATTACATGGCAAAATAAATCAACAACAATCCCTCTTGGAAAAGGGAGAAATGATGGGAAAATTGTTTACTTACCTTCAGCTGTGGAAAAAACCCCAAATGGCAAGATCCAATCTTCAATTTGATGCTTGATGGCAAAGAAAATGTTGCCTAAATTTGCTGTTGATCTCTTGAAACCCTCTTCACTTGCCCTCTCAAACTCTTAGCTCACCTCCTAGTGCACTGTTGGACTCAAAATGAAAAAAAAAATGAAAAAAACCCACTTAAAAACCAACTTTTTTGTCCCTGTCTGCGGCCGTCCGATTTTTTCCGTCGACCCGCAATTTATCGGCAAAAAATCGGCAAAAAAGCGGAAAAAATCGGGCCGATTTTTTGAAGAGAAATCGGATCGGCGAAAAAATCGCGATTTCTTGGAAATCGGCCGATTTTTCGCCGATGTTGGTAACACTGATATAAATAATATTTATGAATATTAATTGATAATAAGAATAATAATAATTATCCAAGGGACACAACCTTTTGTGAACAATCATCAAAGGTGCTCGTTAAGATTGTATATGAGGACCCTATCATTGTATCTTCAATCATGTCTTATTCATTACTCAAATACATTCTTGTATGGATTTCTCTAATTTATCATATCTGTTTTGGATAATTATTTAGCAATGAACTTTGTTTGTCTCATTGGTATCAGAGCCCTTTCTTGGGCATATCATTGATTCTGGTTGTTGGCCATACATTTGTCTGAGTTTCTATGCAGTCTTGGTCTTTGACCAAAATTAGGCCCTTGTCCATTTTCGGTTCGAATTCCAATAAAAAGTCTACTCTGCTGTAGATTGAAGAAAAGAAAAACTCGGAATTTCTGAAGCACAGTTTGCTGCAATTTTTGAAGACCACATTCCTCTGGGAAAAACTACTAAAAAAGCCTTGGCTACGATATACTAAAGGAGGAATCAGTGTAGATTAATCCACCATCATACAATTGTCTTTGGGGTCGCCATCAAAGAGGAAACTAGAATCCTAGACTGTCATAATTACTTATGCAAACAGACGCAAATTGAAGGAAATACAGAGAATCATGAGAAAAATACTTAGAGTTAATCTGTTCTAAAGGGTTCTGGCACCCATTCTATAGGGTTTTGGTGCTGTACTTGCTGTGGGTTAGATGCTGACTGGTCGAACAGAACACAATTTCCTTTGAAACTACGAAGGATGTTGTAATCACCCTAATACAAATTGGAAAAAATAAAACTGGCTTCATTATCTGAAACCTTAGTGACTAAAATAGCACTGTGCGGTAGTCGCAAAAGGTTCCTAGAGGTTGCCAGTACTTGCCAATCCAAGGAGGGTTAAAGACCGAATGGATTTTCACGAACGAATGGTCGCATCATAACTAATCTCAAAATCTTAATGAAATCTCAAATTGCATGTTGTTTCATTATATGAGTTTGGCATAAGAATAATATAGCTTGTCATAAGTCAAACAATTCAAAAGTGAATGCTATGTGAGAAAATCGATTAGATTACAACGAGAAGAGGCTCAGCAATAATTCAAAGTAAAATTAAGTGAAGCGACATAAACAATAATTCAAGTGAAGTGAGATTAAGGTAAAACTAAGTGAAGTCATGGAAGGGAAGATTAAAGTTAAAGTGAAGATTTTTTATATTAAATTGTTATGTAATACTAATAAGAACAATTGAAAAGGATACCACATCCAAGTTTTTAAAAGGGAACATAATTAACATTTCAAATAAAGCACATGAAGGTTTTCCTTGTATCTGGCCATCCAACTACCCAAATCAAATTTAAATCTGAGTGATGAGGAGTTATTACCTTGGGGATGTACTGATTTGAATTGGTAACACAACATTTTCTTTCCTTTGGTATGTAACTCCTTTGTATCTAGCTATCTCAAGAATTTGCTGCGGTGTAGGCTTCTCACCATGCACCTTAGTCACATTATCCTTTTCTTGTTTTAGTTATTTAGCTTGCTTCCAACGCTCTTTAGATATGGGATGACTCTTGCCTACAATATTTATGAAATTTGGATACCTTGGATAACACATAAAGTTGTTTGTCTTAGGAAGTCCTTGTTCATTTATTTGACAAAAAACTGGGCAGGTGGTGTCTTCATGGAATTCTTCACAAGCTCTATAAAAGGGGGGTTCAAGCTGCTTCCAATTGATTAGGTGGCCTTTGATCTTGGAGAGGATCTCTTCTTTTCCATTCTTGGTTTATTCCGGGAGGAAATCTCGGCTTGGGATCTTTCCATGGCAATCAACCTATTCTGCATGCCATTGATTTGAGCAACATGGTCAGTCTCCATGGCCTTGATCACATCAATCAATTCTCTCAAAGGATTTTGGAAAGATCCTTACTATCTGTCACAACTGCCTTTTCCTTATTCTCTTGCTACTTGGAGGTAGATGTGCTACCCCTTGTGAAATCAGGAATGTTAGATTTGCTAGATGCTTGCATGTTCTTATCAATCTTTACAACTAGCTCTTGAGCACGTTTCAGATTTGTAGGCTCCTTATCTCTCAATTGATATCTCATCTCACCATTGAAGGATTCCATGTAATAGATGAGGATGGAACCATTTGGGGTCTTAATGTCCTTATGAAGGCTTAAGATTAAATCATTAAAGTTTTTATTAAATTCATCCAAGGTTTCATTCTCATCCTTCTTCATGTTATTAAGAGCAACCAATAGGCGACGATCTTCTTTCTTATCTCCCCATCTTGCTTTGAAGGCATCTTCAAGTTCCATGAAGGTCTTGAAACTGTCATCATCTAATCCAAACAAAAGGCCTCCCTTGTGGGCTTGTTGCCGCCACCTTCCCTTGGCCAATATGATCCTCTCTTTCCATCTCCCTTTTTTGGTTAACACTCACTGCTTTACATGCAACAAGCCCACAAGGGAGGCCCTGTTACCAACTAAGTTGGATTTCTAAATGAGCTACCAAAGACGAACAATTACTTGTTCAATTTTCAAGTTCATTAGTCCATGCAGGCCTTTTTAGGCCCCTTTTTAATTTTTTTTAACATGTTCATGTTCATGGGGAATTGTAATAAAATGAGTTAGCATGATGACTTTATGTAAAATGTCTAGTTTCCTAGGACTTAGTCATAAATGCATTATTCCAGGGTGTTTTTTCCTTGTTAATTATCTATCATTTTTAAGCGATAAATAATTTCCGAGTTTTTCACCCAAGCCTCCAAAGCTGGAATAATTGCCTTTGTGGTTAGGCCTTGGGAGGTTATTAAAACCTATGTATCGATGTATATGTATCGATGTATATTACCATGCTAATCATTATTTTGAGTCATTATGAACATGTCCCAAGTCCCCCATAGTTTTTTTTTAATTTTAGGAAAAAAAATATTTTTTCAGTGTTTATAGGTTTATTTTTAATAAGTTAATTGTAAAAGTTTAAAAGGTCATAAAAGTGGGGCTAGGAGGTTTTTTTTGCCATGGGGGTGCTCATTTTCTAACTCAGAGCACCCACTTAACTCCTAAACCTACTTTCCTAAGTTTTCGAGTAATTATTTAACTCCAAAATTAATAATTACTCGAAAAACCCCAAAAAGACAAAAAAATGAGATATTTAAAAAATTCGGCAATTAAAAAATTAAAAGAAACTTGCCAAAATCAATTTTTATGACTTGGAAAAGTAAAGTGGCAAGTACTCGGGCATATTTAGAATGTCAGATGTTGCCATTTCCCACAGAGCAGAGAGTTGGAAGTTTCTCAATTTGAGAGAGGTGCACTTCTCCAAGTGGGGGCGCAAATCCCAAGAAAAGATGGTAATTTTTGTGAGTTGGTTGAGTTTTGGGGGATGTGGCATTCATGTTTTGGATATTGCCATCTATCTTGCGGACATCCAACTCATTCCAACCAATTGACAATTCACACAAAGCTAGCGCCTTCATGGGTAGATTCGCCCCCTCTAGCTTGCTAGTTTTGCTATTTAAGAAGGCTCTCATGCCTCATTTTAGACAGATGAAAGTGTATGGAACCTCTGCTGATATGCGATTGTAATATTTTTTTTTAATAAAAGACTTTGGAGGTCAAGAATATGCGATTGTAATATTTTTTTTTTAATAAAAGACTTTGGAGGTCAAGAATTGTGTAGCGAATTTGATGTGTGGATGAGTATTGTCCTGAGATTTTGAAATAACTGACGGTGTTCATTTTCTTGCATCTTTGTGGTTGAGCTGGGCCTTTGAAAGAGAGTTGTTTCTTGGTAGGGTAAGGTTTAAAAGATTGTTTTCTTGAAGATCTTACTGCATATTTGTTTCAGATCTCTTGGAAGTACATTTTTATTTTGTTTAATAATCTTGTTTTCTGAGTTTCTGTGGCAGGTAGCACCGAGTTTTGTTAACCATTTTTTGTGCAAGTCTTTGTATTAGTTGCAGGTTACTTGGCTTGAAGAAGTGGTTGAGTTTGTTTACATTTTCCTTCTCTTCAACAATTGTAGAAAGACATAGTCCCTCTTTGTTCCATTGTGAAGAACTCCATCGTCCATATTCCGACATAACGTTGCTTCCTCTCTTCTTTCATTCTACAAAAAATATTCATTTTTGTTACTGGTTATTTGATAATTGTTATTCGGTTTAGTATATTAACATAGGTCATAAACTAAATCTGATTTACATTTATCATTAAGTTAGACCTGATTTCAAGGTTAAAACTCTTAAATCTAGCTTCTAACAAGTACTTTTCAATACTTCAAAATTTTACCTTTTAAAGAGTACTTGAGTAATATGTTAAATTTTTATTGTTTCAATCAATTATTCAGCATATTTGATTATTTATTACTTGCTGTTTTGCAACAATTCATGAACAGGTAGAGAGGCACTTTGGCGAAAATTTGAAGATTTAAGCCATCCTAGAGCCTTTCCTCTTGCTACTTATTTTATAGGCATTATTCAAGCCTCATTTTTGTAAATCTGTGTTTCCTATTCTACAAAGGAACACATATATTCTTCATTGTAATCATTGTAGAAAAGAGAGGCAAGTGGGCAACCAAGTGCCCACATCCCATCCCCCTAGGGGGATTCACGTTTTTATTTTTTATTTTTTCATTTTTTAAAGTTTTTTATTTTCCTAAGTTAAAATTAACGAATCCGACTGTGTTCTCGGAAACAAGAGGATCGGTTCTGTGATTTAAACAACTCACAATTAAGTTTAAAACTCTTAAAATAAACAAGGCTTCAATTCCCGTATGCTCTGGTGACCACTGCAGGAAGTTGGATGGATCGGTGTGACAATTAGAAAGGGATTGAAGTGACTAGTAATTTGTTTCATACTCCAATTAAAGTTCCCAAAGTGAAAATCTGACACTTCTCGAATTACTCATTAGTGGGGAAATTTTGCAAGTGAAGTGGGAACTACTAGAAAGTGGTCGTGGGGCCCCGTTAGGCTACACCCTTGTTGATGTAGTATTGAACACAATCCCATGACTCCATTTAGCCCACGTCACTGTGAGAACCACTTTCTAGTAAATCCTGACATATTCCACGTACCCCTCGGGTATGTTTGGAATCTCCTTTTTCCTTAATAAAGAGATCATTACCACATTTTTTAATAAAATTGACCAACAATCAACCCACTCCTTAATCACTCATCTAATTAATTTAAAAGAAACCAACTGAGACAACTGAAATACTTATTGAGACATCACTAGCAACCCTTATTCACGCAAGCACTCCATTAGCACTAGTCCATTTGACATTTTTATTTATTGTTGATATTTAAGTTAATCAATGTGTTGTATGGAATGTTATTTTCTATGCTAGTTATTTAAATTATTTGCTGTTCATCTTAGTCATAATATTTTATATCATTACATCTCCTAGAATAATTGTTTTATTTTCATAGATTAAAACAACCTTAGATTATTTTACTAGGAACCACCCCCTTGGCTTTGCTAGGAGAGAGCCTAGACGGAGGAGTCAAGATCAAGTGACAACACTTGACTCTTGCTTGCCCCCAAGGTCACACCTAGTGGCTTGAAGTTTTTTGCCATGTGACCCGAGGTGCGAATTAGGCGGCAACGGGCCCAACAAATGCCCCTTAACCCGGTAATAGGTGCTCTTTAACTCATTCTTACAAAATTGCAAGTCCAATTTACATTACCTCCCCCACCAAGCTTTGACCCAGGCCCTTCTTTCCTTGTCACATACTTCTGCAAAGGGTATTTTTTCTCTTGGGGTTGTTGTCTTGCTAATACAGGGTTATATTGATCTTGAGCTCCACTAGCAATAGATGGAGCACTAGCAAGAGTAGATGAACCTAGGCTTGGAGGAGGAAGAGGAGGGGAGACCTAAATGTGGGACATTTATCCCTTTCTTTTGCCCTTTAGCAGCTGCCCTAGCTGGTTGAGACATTCTTGTTGTTGCTTGATGGATGTCTTGCAATCCTCCCACCGAAATCCACCCTCAAAGGCACTTGGAAACCCTTGAAAATCCTTCAAATGCTCTTCCTCCGCAAAAAAATCACATTCACACCTCTCTCCACACTTGCCAATGACCAAATGGAAGTGAAAATTCCAAGTTTAACCCCCGTGTGTAGATTTTTCACTAGTTTTCAGCTACCGGTTTCAAGTAAAATTTATATCACTGTTTATGACATTCTCAGAAAAATAAAGTGCTGGAAATAAACAAAAATTTTCAGACTTAAAACACTGCTGTAACTAATCTTTTTCAGTGACAGTAAATAAAAATCAGCACGCCATTTAACACACAGAACACTAGGATTTTTGGCCAATGGCCCTAGAAAAAACCACTAGGGGAAAACCAGTCAGAGAGAGTATTTTTATTTTTCAGGAGAAGTTTATCATTTACAGGCTACAGCAATACACAGAAAATATCAAACCAACTTATCTCAACCCGGAAGATAAATTTCTGTCTCGATTTGTGTGCTGAACAACAAAAATAAACTCTGTTTTTTTTTCTCTGTTTTCTGCCTCGATTTTCGTGCCACTGTACAGACTGTACGGATGAATTGTACGGACCTCGTAATCTGTGCCCAAATTTTTTTTCCTGAAAATCGTGCCCAAAAATCTGCTTAAAAAATCATGCCTGCTGGACTGTACGGACCAGCAATAAATGCTATTGTCTTCTCCTGGATTTTCGTGCCCTCTTTGCTGCTGTCCTTTCCCTCCATTTGCGTGTTGCAATTTTTCCTCTTGCTTAGGAAAAATGGAAACTTTCTCTCTTCTCTCTCTCAGCTCTCTCTTCTCACTTCAATCTGCAAAAGTGAGGTAAAATGCCTTTCCCATGCCTTTTTGAGAAAACCCTAGGGTGTGTCTAATCTAATGGTGGAGATTAGATTAGATCAAGGGCTGAAATTAAATGCTCATATTTTTATTTCTAAAATATTAATTTCACTCACCCACTTAAATTGATCAAAAAGTGACTTTAATGCTCTAAAGTCAAATTAAATGCTTTTACTTAAGTCATTTAATGTAAGGGTCACTTTATATCCCCTCTCTAAGTGACTAAGGAAAAAGTCACTAGGGGAGCACTTCCCTAGGTACAAAACTAACACTCCCTCCTACCGAGGAAGGTGTTCTGCACCACTCCCAACTTGTCTCTGAAGAAGACAAACTTGTCCCTCCCCAAAGACTTCGTCAGTATGTCTGCTACTTGCTCATCAGTGGAAATGTACTGAAGCGTGACTGCTCCTCTCTGAACATAGTCTCAGATGAAATGATATCTGATCTCTATGTGCTTTGACTGGTCATGAAAGACTGGATTCTCAGAGAGCTGGATGCAACTCTGTTGTCACAGTAAATCACCGTAGGCCTAAGCCCTTGACCAAATAAATTCACCAGCAACTTGCGAAGCCACAAGGCCTCGCAGCTGGCCAAACTGGCTGCCATGTTCTCAGCCTCCGCAGTACTCAATGCAGCGGACTTCTGCTTCTGATTGAACCACGACACTGCTGCCGAGCTCAAACTGAAACAACATCCGGAAGTGCTCTTCCGGTCTGCCACACTACCTGCCCAATCTAAATCTGTATAGCCAACCAATCTGATCCCCTCTGACCTCTTGTAGTTCAAACCAAAATCCACTGTCCCTGAAAGATAGCGCAACACATGTTTTACAGCGACCCAATCCACACTCCTAGGCTCAACCATGAACTGGCTAAGAGTGTTCACTACAAAACACATATCTGGAAGAGTGTTGACCAGATACATCAATGACCCAATAAGCTGACGGTATAAAGTAGGATCCACCAACTCTCCCTCAGAAACATGAAGCTTCTTCCAGTTGGTGATCATAGCTGTCGACATAGGCCTGCAATCCTCCATCCTGAATCTCCTCAAAATATCAACCGTATACTTTCCCTGCCCCAGGAAAATATGTCCAGGCTCCTGCCAAACCTCCAATCCCAAAAAATAATGCATCAACCCAATATCAGTCATCTTGTAATCTGCTGCAAGATCCTTCTTGCAAGCTGCAATGGGTTTCTCTCCCCCTGTGATAAACAAGTCATCAACATATATCAGAAGAACAAGGGAATCACCTCCAACCATGATGAAGTAGAGATTTGGATCTGCTTCACTCTTCTAAAACCCCATACTCAGCAAGTAAGAATCAATCCTGGAGTACCAAGCTCTTGGAGCTTGCTTCAGCTCATAAAGGGCCTTCTTCAACCTGCATACATGTGTCTCTCTGTCATGTATCTCAAAGCCCTGAGGTTGCTCAATTTAAATCTCCTCCTGTATGATCCCATTGAGAAATGCGGTCTTTACATCCATCTGATCGATCTTCCAACCCATTTCTGCCGCAATGGAAATCAATGCCCTGATAGACGTATACCGAGCAACTGACGCAAAAGTCTCATCATAATCAATGCCCTCAACCTGTGAAAACCCCCGCGCTACAAACCTGGCTTTGTACTTCTCCACACTCCCATCTGCCGCATGCTTCAGCTTGTAAAGCCAACGAGAAGTCACCACTGACTTCCCCTCTGGTCTCGGAACAATCTCCCATACATCATTCTTCATGATGGAATGGTACTCATCCATCATGGCATCTCTCCATACCGAATGCTGGGAGGCCTCCTCAAAAGTAGAAGGCTCATAATCTCGTGTACAAGCCACCAACACCATGCCCAATCTGTCAGGCATCTTGATGGCTCTCACCTTGTCACTGGGTGTCCCAATCTGTCAGGCACCTTGATGGCTCTCACCTTGTCATTGGGTGTCCCAACCTTTAAGGCATCCTTCAAGGTCTCTCGAAGCCACATAGGCTTCTTCTTCCCTGAACGTTCTTCCCACACTGGCCTGTCCTCATCTGAAGAGCTACCAGAGCTAGAAGCCCCAGTCACATGTGATCCTGAAGCTGGTGTGCCAACACCAGGTGTACTTTGTAATCCTGATCCCGATCCCCTTTAAGGTGTACTTGTAATAGTAGACCCATCACCTGTTCTCGAAGACCCTGCTGGCCTAACCACTGAACCTGGTGAACCTGTGCCAACACTCAGTGGTCCTGTAACCCCGAAAACCTGTGATCTTGATTGCTGTGTAGATGGAACCTGTGCCACAACCTGAGGTGCAGGGACCTGCTGCTCTCCCTGCTCTGACTCTCTCGACCTCCTGAAGGCTTGCTCCTCAAACTTCACATCCCTCCTCACCACCACTTTCCTCTGAGAGGGAAGATAAATACGGAAAGCCTTCGCAGTCTCATCATAACCGACAAAGATGCCCTTCTCTGCAGTGGGCTCCAACTTTGTCCTCTTCTCTGAAGGGACATGAGAGTAAGTCAGACTACCAAATATACGAAAATGGCCAACTTCAGGCTTCTTGCCTGAAAAGCACTCCTTAGGTGTCCTATTCCCCACTGCCCAATGGGGAATCCTGTTTTGAAGATATACAGCGGTGTTGCAAGCCTCAGCCCAGAGAAAGAAAGGAAGTGACTAGTCATGTAACATAGCTCGGGCTGCTCCAACAATGGACCTGTTCTTCCTCTCTGCTACTCCATTATGCTCTAGAGTATACGAAACTGTCAACTGTTTCCTGATCCCCTCCTGTCTGCAAAATCCATCAAACTCCTTGGAGGTATACTCACCCCCGTTATCCGATCTCAAGACTCGGATCTTCCTCCCTGTTTGATTCTCCACAAGAGCTTTGAACTCTTGGAACCTCTGCAATACTTCCTCAGACTTCTTGCTCTTCAGAAAGTAGATCTAGGTTTTCCTGGAATGGTCATCAATGAATGTCACATAATACTCGTATCCTCTTAAGGACACAAAAGACATAGGTCCGCATAAGTCTGAATGTATCAAGTCAAGAGTACCAGCTGACCTGCTATCACTGCTCGGAAAAGCAGTCTTGGTGTACTTTCCCAAAGCACACCCCCTGCACACATCACTCTGCCTTGTGTTGAACTCCGGTAAACCTGTCACCATGTGCCTTAACAACCCCAAGGCTGGATGATGCAAGTGAGCCATCCTCCTATGCCAAAGCTCACACAACTCACTGCTGCTGCTATGTGCTAAAGCATGCTGTGGCTGAAACAAGAGCCTATACAGTTTCCCACATCTTGCTCCAATGGCAATTGAAGTAGATGGTCCTGCAGTCTTGGGAAACATATGCACATGTCCATCTAGGAAAGACACCCCAAGACCCTGATCCTCGATCATGGAAATTGACACTAGGTTCTTGTTCAGCCCAGGCACATACAATACATCCTGCAATACAATGGGACTCATGGACCCTCTCTGAAATGTAATGGTCCCATGTCCAACTGCACTGACTATTGAGTCATCTCCCAACTCAACCTCCACATCTGTATCTGCTTGTGAAAGCTCGGAGAACATCTCACGCACCTGTCATGTGGCTCGAGGCTCCGCTATCTATGTACCAAGTGCTGGAAGTAGATGCATTGTAAGAATGGTCTGTCACATAGGAAAACTCCCTCTGTCTGTCAATATCCGCACTGGTGAAAATGGATGCTCTCTCTCTCTCAATATGCCCAGTGCATAGTGAAAACTCACTTTGAAATCTAGCTGCAAAATCATCAATCTCAGTTGAAGCAGCTGTCTGCTACTTCTTCTTCTTCTTGTTCGAACACGTAGCAGCATAGTGTCCCATCTTGTGACATGCAAAGCACTTCACAGTGCTCATATCCTTCTTCTGCCCATCCTGCTGCTGCTTGGCCCCACCCTTCTTGGGACCCTTCTTGCTCTTCTTCTTCCCTTTCACTGTCAATGCCACATCCTCCTCATCTCCCCTACTAGTAGAACCATTGCACTGTAAGAAACTCCTACGAGTCTCCTCTTGAAGAAAGTCATCACAGACCCTGTCCCAAGATGGTAAGTTCTCTTTGGCCACCAACCCCTGAACAAACATAGTCCAAGGTGCAGTCACCCCATTCAGGGCTGTCCGCACTAACTCAGGACCAGTAACCACCATTCACCTAAGAGATCCTAGTAAGATAAGTCATACATGCCTCTCCTTTGACCATCTTGACATTCTTCAGCTTCTCTCTAAGTAGCATCTTTCTGTTTTCATTAGCACTTGCAAACAAACCGATCAAAGCAGTCCACATTTCATGCGCATGATCCTTCGCTGAAATGTGAGGAATAACATGGTCTTTAACAACATCTAAGATTATCCTCATGGCTTTAATATCCTTCTTATTAAAGGCTGCAAGTAATACTGCATCAGTAGAAGGAGGAATAGTAATGGGATTTGCTGTAGTGTTTCTAACTACTTCTTCCCACAACTCATTCTCCTTCAGCACAAGTAAAATCCAGGATTTCCATGAGACAAAGTTCGTTGCCCCATCCAACCTATCCTCAGTTCTCAACCCAACGAAAGTCATTTTCTCAAAGAACAAGTTTTAGCAAAATGTACTACTGTCACAAAGGTTTTTCTGAATTTTGGAAATGACTGTTTCACTGCTAAAATTTAATTTTCTGCCACAACCCGCTCTAATACCATGTAAATTTTTCACTAGTTTTCAGCCACCGGTTTCAAGTAAAATTTATATCACTGTTTAGGACATTCTCAGAAAAATAAAGTGCTGGAAATAAACAAAAATTTCCAGACTTAAAACACTGCTGTAACTAATCCTTTTCAGTGACAGTAAATAAAAATCAGCACGCCATTTAATCACACAACACTAGGATTTTTGGCCAATGGCCCTGGAAAAAACCACTAGGAGAAAACCAGTCAGAGAGTATTTTTATTTTTCAGGAGAAGTTTATCATTTACAGCAATACACAGAAAATATCAAACCAACTTATCTCAACCTAGAAGATAAATTTCTGTCTCGATTTGCGTGCTGAACAGCAAAAATCAAACTCTGATTTTTTTTCCTGTTTTCTGCCTTGATTTCCATGCCAGTGTATGGACAAACTGTATGGACCTCGAAATCCGTGCTTGTATTTTTTTTTCAAAAATTGTGCCCAGAAATTCTTCTTGAAAATCGTGCCTGCTGCCTCGAAAACCATACTGTACAGATTGTACAGACCAGCAATAAATGCTGATGTCTTCTCGATTTTCATGCCCTCTTTGCTGCTGTCCTTTCCCTCGATTTGTGTGCTGCAATTTTTCCTCTTGCTCAGGAAAAATGGAAACTTTCTCTCTTCTCTCTCTCAGCTCTCTCTTCTCACTTCAATCTGCAAAAGTGAGGCAAAATGTCTTTCCCAGCCTTTTTGAGAAAACCCTAAGGTGATTCTAATCTAATGGTGGAGATTAGATTAGATCAAGGGCTGAAAATAAATGCTCATATTTTATTTCTAAAATATTAATTTCAGTCACCCACTTATATTTATCAAAAAGTGACTTTAATGCTCTAAAGTCAAATTAAATGCTTTTACTTAAGTCATTTAATGCAAGGGTCACTTTATGTCCCCTCTCTAAGTGACTAAGGCAAAAGTCACTAGGGGAACACTTCCATAGGTACAAAACTAACACCGTAGGCCCTCCTTTCTGCATTTTTCGTGTCCTAGAATTGGGACACGATGCAAAGACGTGCCTGACACATGTTTTGGTTGTGTCCTAAATTAGGACATGACCAAAACACATGTCGGGCACGTGTTTGCATCGTGTTCGTGTTTGACAGTGGCATGGGACATGAAGGGCTGATTGGACGTGTCTGGTATCTTAGATTATGGCATATCTATGATAGCTTAATTACGTCTTCTCCATCGTATTCAAACCCTATTATTTGAAATCTTCCCTAACTCCATATCCCAATTGCATAGGTACTAGTCTTGGCAAACTCTCCCACCATCTTATTCTGAAAATACCAAAAACATTTATTTTCTAGGCTTTCCCTCCCAATGACAAAAAGGAACTGGCCTTAAATAGAGAGGAAGTTTTGTTGTGGTGACATTGGGCAATCTTTCTTAGTGCCCCTAGGTTGCACTTTGTTAAAGGACTTAGTAACATTTTGAGGCCCAGGTTTGGGAGGTAACAGTTCTCAATCTTTTGGCATGCAAGTGAAGCCTATGTATAGATAGCTTGGGAAGTTGACGTTACGTGAGTTAATGTGTAATCAAGGATTCTTTGCTTGACAATATAATGACTACCCCAGAAAAAATTGTTGATTTTTGTAACCAAATATGTAAAGTCGGAGCTTAGAATGAAATATGTTGATTTTTGTAACCAAATATGTAAAGTCAGAGCTTAGGATGAAGTTTGTTGAATTTTGTAACCCACTTTATAAAGTTGGAGTTTAGGATGAAATTTGTTGATTTTTGCAACCAAATATGTAAAGTCGGAGCTTAGGATGAGATATGTTGATTTTTGTAACCAAATATGTAAAGTCAGAGCTTAGGATGAAATTTGTTGATTTTTGTAACCCACTTTATAAAGTTGGAGTTTAGGATGAAATTTGTTGATTTCATCTTCTTTCTGGGCCATAATTATCATGCCAATTTCCATTGGTAAGCAACAATGGAAAACTCCGTATTTGAGATTGTTTGAGCCTGAATGCAAAATATGTTTTAGGTGTTGTTCATACAGGAACAATTCCAGAATGTTGTGGCCCATGGCACCTGAAGTCTTGTTCTTTCAGAGATGGTATTTTTCAGTGTAACTAAGTCAAGATTGTCAAGGAAGATGAAATGAAATTGGCTTCCACTATGAATTGAGTTTCCTTTAGACAATACCAATCGGATTGGCAATAGACCTACCTCTCTCATTGGGTCAGACCATTTCAACTTTTTGTTAATTTTTCCATAGGTTTTTGAATCCTATTTGGATGTTGGAACAAATTTAAGGTTTCATAAAGACATATTTTCTGAAAATTGATTTTCATTCCTTGGCACAAGATCTACCTTTCTGTGAACCCAATATAATCAATGTCTTTATACTATCCAGATTCCAGAGCACTCCTGGACATGTGCAAACATGGTTTCATGATAGATTTGGAAAGATGGAGAAGCAGGATTTAGCAAATCGTTTGCGATTTAACAAGTCATCAAGATGTCTGAATCTATATAAGTTTGATTGTAAATCCTACGTATTCTTGTGAATCGTTTGTTACTGAATGATTATGTACTATATTCCATGTTGAGAGTATCAGATGCACATGGTAGCTTGGTTGTAATGTTTCCATAAAATGTTAAATGAGTAATATATGGATGGTTCATCTTATCATGCAAAACCATTTGTGCAGGTAGTTTTGCATTCTCAAGCTATTGATCGAAACATAATATTGTTGGTGGCAAACTATGTACTTGACATGGGAAAATGTGACTTAAGCTATGATGTTCGAGACCGAGCACATATGCTCCAGAAGCTTTTAGCATCTTATTTATCTGGTGTTGGTTTGGATGAAAGAAATCATGCTCCTCAAAGCTCTGAAGGAGGAGAACATGTTGTATTAGTTGATTTACCCGGGCCTGCTGGTGTCGAATCAGAAAAATCTCATGACATTTCTATAAAGCATGCTGTCGGTGAAACATCTCTTTCACAACAGGAGCTTCATGCAAACTTGCTCCCTGCACTTGCAAAAAATGTTCTTCTTTCACCCAAGCTGGCTACACTGTTGCATTCAGCAAGCAATGCTAGGCTTTACTTGCCTGGTTCCCTTTCACACATTGTTCAACACAGAGCTCCAGGTTATAGACATTTACCAAAACCAGGTAGTCTGTGTCAGATTCACATTCATCAGACCAATGAGGTTAGGCATCCTACTGCATTAAAAGGCAAGGCTAGGGCCAATGGTCAGAATAGTTCTGCTGATATAATTGATAATACCTCTTTGTCTTCTGATGGATCCTTTAGTGAGGGAAGTCTGCATGGCCGTGAAAGTGGAACAGATGAAGAACTTGATCAATCAAATGCTAGTGAAGGCTCAGACCTTGAAATTATGTGCAAGGATAGGTCGAGATATTCATCAACCAGCTCAACTAGAAACTCTTGTGTGAAGTCCAGAGTTTCTGAGTCAAACAATAAAACAAGTAAAGATGTAGAAGGAAAGAGCAAAGAAGGGGACCAAAGACGTATTGAACCACTAATCTATTTATCGGATGGTGAGCATGGAAAAGACAAAGAAGTTGATTGCCATGATCTGTCTGTAGTTTCTGACAGTTTACCGCTGATGTGCCAGGATGCATTGGAATCATGGCTAGGGCCAGACGTTCCTGTTTCTGGGCCTTGTTCATCTGCAAAAAGATCTATGCTGTCTGGCTATGCTAACCTGTCAGTAGGAACTGTGGATAGAGAGCTAAGGAAGTATACACTTTTAGATTTCACAAATGGAGATGGTATGAATGTCATGTATGCATTCTCTAATGAGCATTCAGGCTATTCACCAATGATGGTCTGTATTCGCCTTTTTTTCTATAATCGTTCATCAAATGCAATCTTTAACATTATTGTCAAAGCTGATGAGTCAACAGAGTCTCCTGTAGAACCTGGAGCACCAGCAACAGAAGTACATGACCAGTAAGCTTCTAACCTTGATGTATATTGGGAAATACTTATTTCAAAGAATTTTTGTATGCGGCTCTTTACATATTTGGATTCCCTCTTCAACACACATATTCTAACTCTGTTGTCCATGTTAGGACATAATTTTGTTTCATACATCGAGTTCTTTTTTCTGTTGCTTTTCTGAATGTGTTGTGGTCTTTTGGAGACTGGACTAGAGCTAACATGTAAAATATGGATTGTATTTCAGACTTGTGGTTTCATCAGAACCACCAAGAGTTATTCCTATGCAAGAGATTCCCTGTCTTGGCCCAGGTCAAACAATAGAGGCAGAGCTTTATGTTTCTTTTCATCATCAGTTAGTACCTCTCAAGTTGGGTGTCTATTGCAATAATAGATGTTATTCTGTTAGATTGAGGCCTGAAATAGGGGCCTTGTTGAGACCACTTTCTATGAATGTAGCTGCATTTACATCTAAAGAATCTCAGATGTCAGGCATGCTTGAAAATTCTCGCAGGTAAGATTAAAGTTTCCATGTAAAGACAATATATCTATGGATTCTTATACTACTACACAATTTAGCTATGGCTTCATATACTACTAATGGTAGAGTGGAACCTTATGTGCCTCAACTGTATCTAGTGATAGCAGCCTTTTTATTTTATGGTAATTGAAGATTGAGAATTTTGAATTGTGACAAAAAGGATCAAAGCTACTTTGTTTCTAATAACATGCCCTTAATTCCAGGTGTACATTTAGAGAACATCTTCAAATGCCTTCCGATGTAAATGATTCCCAACTTCAGCACGATGATAAACTTGTTTGTGTTGCTCGGACTATTGTATCTAGAATTCTCGGCAGATTTCATGTTTCAGTGGTAGCTGTAACAATTCCAATTTTTACATCATTCATGGATCAATCTGGTGGGCATGGAGATGTTCAAGGCCTATGCCTAAGGTTCAGCAGCGAGACATTGTCAGGCTTCACACCTTGTTTGATTACAGTGACTGCAGAAGAGTGTTACAGTGGTACAGAATTGCCGGTATTAGTCAAAATAAACTGTGAAGATGCGGTGTTCGGGTTGAATCTTTTGAAAAGATTAGTTGAAGTTTTGACTGAAAGTCAAAGTTAATAACCAAGAATTGTATATAAACACTTGTATGGTGCTGAATTTCATTGTGAGCAGTCATTCTTAGTGGGGAATGAGAAATAGGATGATGATGTGGCTGCACTCTTGTGATTGTTTCATCTGATATAATTGAAAATCTCCACTCCCTTGATTGGAGAGAGCCTGAATAGCAGAAAAGGCCTGTTTTTTATCCATTCACATCTTGACCATTGAAGGTGAGAGATGTTAACTAGACTCCCTACACTGGAGTGATTCGATTGTATTGATAGTGATTTTCTTTTCAGTTTTAGGTTTAAACTTCCCATTGATGAGATGATTTCCTATCACGAGAAAGGCTTGTAACTTAATGCAAGTAAATGTCTATGAAACAATCTACCTGAAACGATGCAGTGTTCAAGTATTCAGGACATTTTTCCTAAGAGAGGGAGTGGGAATCATTTACAAAGGTGTAACTGGTTTTGTGTGATAATATAATCTTAATTTATACAATGCTTGGCATTTCTTGCACCATATCTTGCTCTCATATTAAGATGCCACACCCACTTCAGTAGATTGAGTCCTCGTTCATAACAATATTCCATGTCATTCTTCATAATAATGGATGTGACTATATGATATAGGCTCCGAAAAATAGGTTGGGTATAGTAAACCCACAGGTGTCGTCAGAGATAATTTGGGTTCCTGCCAGCTTTATAGAGAGGACTTAACATCCTTTTGGGCAAACTTGTCACAGCCTGCCCAGATAGGTCAGGTTTTGTGTTTTGAGTTGGTGAAGCTCAAGGCTTAAATATTATCATATGGGCATTCATTCCACTTCATGATCAACTAGAGAATGATGAATTTGATTCAAATATATAGACATCTGATTTTTCTTCTCTATTACATTTGATAGAAAATCCTTGCCAAGTTTTCAAATATTATACATGGGTTGATGTTTCTTTACCTACATTTATGATAAGTTGTTGCATTTTTCATTTTTTTCTTCCAAGGAAAACCTCATGGATTGCCCCTTCTTCCCCAGAATATTTGGAGGGAGGGGGGATCAATCACCAGACACAATAGTGGTTGGTAATCTAAAGGGACTTGATGGAACCTGTGGCCTATGGCCTCCCTATTAGCAACATGCCTTGCGCAGATAGTTCAGTTGATTGAGCAAACTCTTGGGGCTGCATTTCTCTCATATATAGTGCTGGGCTGAATCTTAAAGTGTAGAGTGTGGTGCACTATGAGTTTCGGCTATCATTGTGTATAAATTCATTAAATTTTCATGATTTGTGGGTGTAATGATTGAGTGAGCTTCATTCATTTACTGGATGAGAAATATCTCTTTTGCACACATTCATAACAAGATATTCATTCTCAAGTGCAATTGGACGTAAAAGAGGTTAAATCATTTACACTATTAGAGAATTGCATTGGATAGATTGATAACTTCTGAAATGTCCTTTATTAACCATAAATATGTCCCTAACTTGTAATTGAGTCCTAAGAAATTTCTTGCTCGACCAATAAATTTCAAATTTAGCTAACATGCACTTGCTTGGTTAAAATAATAATCAATCAATATAAAAATAACATAGATGATGTGCTCTAAACAATCCATGATGCTCTATGATTATAATAAAAAAGTAAAAATCTATCAATTTACTTATGCAGATAAATACTAAATCATGATAGCATTTAGGTTTGTTTTATCTTTACTATTCCTTAGCAAATGCATGCATACAACTTGCATGCCTCTACGTTATTCCATTATCATTGTAGGCAACGTGTACAACTTTCTCAATGGAATGAAAAAAAAAGCAAAGAATGCCAAATTTTCAATTGCTTAGGCATTTGGAACGACCATGGTGTTTCTTAGAATAGAAGCCCAAATCAATGTAATGTTTTGTTATTGATAAATAGGGAATTCACTGAGGACATTTAATACCAAGAGCATATTAGAACAATTATTCAGTATTATTAAGTCATCAGTATAGTAAAGAGGGCCATCAAAGTTATTATCATAAAACATGCAGAGCATGCAAGCTTTATTTCTTCAGTTTTAAGTCAACGAGCAATTGGAATTGCATGCATGCAAAAAGTAAAGTTCAAACCCTAAACGTACATGCTAAAGCTATATAAGAAGAGTCATTGAAACAAAAGGAACATCTATTATTATTGTTGTTGATTTGAAGTATTTGAGCAGCAACATGGTGTGCAGCATCAACAGTTGGGGTTGAAGACGATGTCTTTAGCTAATGAGGGTTCGACAGTGAAATATCCGCCCTAGTCTCTTTCAGGGTAGGCCATTAAGGTCCACCATAAGCTTTCATTTTATTCATTCGTATCCAGTGATCCAACATCCACAGGAAGATTGTTTGTAGGTTCACGTGTGCAGCCGAGGATTTAGCTGGAAAACCCCAAAGTATTTGTTGGGTCTCTGAATCCCAGTCTATCTTCCGCATGTCAGCTTCATCTTCATTAGCAGGGTCACTCCACTGCCTTGAGTGACTATTAGCCATCAGTTTGCTCATCCAGTATCAGCAGATCCAGGAGGCTTTGGGCATGATCACCAAACAGGGAGATCAATTCGCTAGCCAGCTTCGAGGGGTCAAAACCTTTGCATGCTTCAGTCATTCTCTTCGGCACGGGAAGACTAATATCCGGACAAAGTTTCACCTGCATCAGACACCTCCTTCACAAAAAAACGTCACCTTTAGCCGAGGAGAGGGTTTCGTGCTGCCGAGCGGTAACACTAGGCAGAAAACATCATTACTTCACCAATCCAACTCTATATGCATGCATCTTATCTCTGGAGTATCATCAACTTGATTATTAGTGGTGAGTGTTTACCTTCTGTTGTTCGCCGATTGCACACCAGCAGCAGAAATCTTCCAAAAGTTGTCTCCTCACTTGAGAAAGTGGGAGAGGTGTGACCTTGGGGGCAAGCACAGAGCCAAGTACTGTCACCTACTCCTAGCTCCTCCGTTTAGGCTAACTCTTAACGAAGCCAAGGGGGGTAGTCCCTAAAAAAGAGTTTCTAAGGCTCAAAGTTGTTTAAGTTAATTTTGTGAAAGTGATGCGGATGGGTGTTGTTTAGGAGTTATTATGATGAAAGATGATTATGATTATAAAAATTTGAACACAAGATAAAGACAATCCACGTTGCACTAGATTAAAAGATGAACAATATATCAATAACTTGTAAATAAAGATGCATTCGCAGATAAAGATTTTTATAAGCCAAGGACAAATGATCAAGATTAATAATCATGTATAAAATAATAGACCAGTGCCTTATGGAGTCGAAGCTCTGTAATGCTTAAAGAAATAACAAAAAGTTTTCAGAGTTTCTTCTAATTGAATACCTTGAGGTGTTTACTGACAGTGGAGTCGCCAGGTGGATTTAAGTCTAATTTCGAAGAGTGATTGGATTAAAATTCTACCAAAAAAGGGAAAAAATGTAAAAAACTAAAAAGAAACAAAGGTCGTCCAGGAACAAAAAGATTTGTCTTCGGCAACAGCGCCAAAAGATGTCCGCCGATTGCACACCAGCAGCAGAAATCTTCCGAAAGCTGTCTCCTCACTTGAAAAAGTGGGAGAGGTGTGACCTTGGGGACAAGCACAGAGCCAAGTACTGTCACCTACTCCTAGCTCCTCTGTTTAGGCTAGCTCTTAACGAAGCCAAGGGGAGTAGTCCCTAAAAAAGAGTTTCTAAGGCTCAAAGTTTTTTAAGTTAATTTTGTAATAAAATGTGCTAGTAGGGTGTTTTGAGTGGTTCAGTCTCCTAAGATATAGAATTTCAACTAAGGTATTCTAGGGAGTTTTTTGCCCTTGTCAATTATGCTCTGCCTATAGCCGAGTATAATCGATGAGGTTTTCTCTCGCTTTCTCTAAAGTTGGAATGCCTGATTTTGAATTCTCGGCCTTGGGGGGTTATTAGAGCCCAACTAAGTATGTATAAACTTACTAGACATTATTAGAATAGACTATGGTCATGTCCTAAGTCACTAGGACCCTCTGAAAAAATTCCGAATTTTTTTTATCGACGTGTCAAATTTTGGATTTTTATTTTTTTTAAATTTTTAAATTTTCTTAAGTTTTTAATTAAATTTTTCCTTAGTGTAAATGGAAAAATTTCAATTTGTAATATGTCAGTCATCCGGAACCCAAATTTAGTGATTGAAGGCTCTGACCTTAAGCCAAAAATCATTCATGATCAGCCGACCAGTTATCTCCAAGTTTCAGAAGTTCATTCAGCCTCATAATTAATAATTTTTCAAAAAAAGTCATCTACCGATAAATTATTAATTAAAATATTAAAAATGAATATTTTGGAGAAAATAAAAAACTCTCAAAAATTAACCAAATTGAATAAAATAAAAGGCTAAATGACATGGCAATGGGCATTTATGATGATTCAACTCGGCACAAATCCTCTTCAGTCAACAATCGAAAATCATTAAAGATACATTCAGTTAGCAGACTTGTCATCTCCAACTAAACTCATGAATTTGGTGGTTTGGAAGGCTATGATTGGTCTGGTGATCATTACAGAGCAGGGTAATAAATGAAATGGAGGTTTGGTGCAGACCCTAAGGGTTTTGGCACCTAGTACTACCAATCCACACCTCTTCAAGCTCTCACGCCTCCATCCAGTGCTCACGCCCTTCCTTCCTCAACTGTTGCGCCCTCACACGTGTGGGCTCTCTAATGGTTGGTTTGTGATGTTTAGGGTTGGGAGTGGGGTCTCCTTGCCTAGGTGGAGGCCACCCCTCACTCACACCAACTATTCCTTAGGTCTGGGCTCTCAGTTATGTGTCGAGTAAGTCAGATTATGGGGGTTTGGTTTTAGGGTTTTAGCCTTCTCTCTTTGTATAAATAGAGGCTCTTTCATCTCTATTAGGGTGGATGAATTTGCAGAGAACCTCTGCCCGTATGATTGTAATTTCTTATCTGTGTTATGAATAAAGTTGAGTCTTTGGAGGACAATTTGATGGTGCAAGAACTTTCATGGTGAATATTTCGCTTATAATCAAAGTGATATCTGTTTAGTTATTTCTTATTCATGCATGCTGTGTTATCTAGCTTAGAAGGTTATAATCTAATCCATAGAGTAGGCATTTGAAGTTTCAACTTTCTTGCTTATGTGTGGCTATACACGATCCAGGAATTGCATATTGTATTCAGTTGTACTCATGCTTTCCGGTTCTTGTTTGGTTTATATATACTAGATATAATCACTTGCTTGAATGGTATTTTAGTTTTGCAGATCACTTGGCGTGAAGTAGAGATCAGAGCTTAGTTGCATCTCATCTCTCTTCAAATATATTTTTCTAATTTTTCTTGTCCCACAGGTCCCCTCCACACTCAAATTTACTCAAGCTTGGGCTTGAGGTTTTTCTTATCCATCCTCAAATTAAAAAAAGAAATTTCTACTTTTCGGTTATTTTGGTATTTGTTTCATAGCAAGTAGATCTAAGTGTTAAAATATCATCTTTTCTATCTCTTGTTATATAGATCTAATAGCTTCCTTTGTTAAAAGTTTATCTCATGAAGGTTTAGATCTAGCTTTGTTTAATGTTAGTACTTGAAGTAACATAAAGTCCTATTTTTTGCATAAGTACTAATTGTAAATTTTTAGTGTACTGTATTGTCTAATCCACTATTTTGAATAAAGATAGCTCGCTGGTTTTTTCACTTTTCATGACAGGTTAAGAGGAAATGCTGGCGAAAAATTGAAGATTCAAGCTCCAAAAAACATTCCTCTTCCCCCCTTCTTCATCCCCTTTCTCCATGTTGCATTGAAGACCTTCTCAGATCACAAAGGGAGTCCCAACTTCAAGAGCTTTGTAAAAAAATAATAAAGAGCAAGTGGGATTAAGGGTCCCACGCCCCTTTTCCCCCATTTGGGGGAAGCTTGTATTTTCTCTTTCATTTTTCATGTTTTTTGCTTAATAATCTGCTAAAATAGAATAGGGAAGAATAGTTTCAATTTTAGAACTTTGCTTTCATTAAAGTTAGATAGAAAAGTTTCTTGGTTCATTACTTAGTTTAAGTTTTGTTTACTGTCATTTGATATAATATTGCAAAACTTAAAAAGAACCAAAATTTCTTGATCTCACCGTAAGGTGGATCAAGAGTGCTCTCTATCGGAGAGTTTGTTTAATGTTTGCTTTCATTTTCATGCACTTAACTTTTTGCAAGTTAATAATTAATTTCTAAGTCTCTTGAACTTGTCGGAATCCAAGTCAAGAGCACTCTCTGTCGGAGAGCATATTAAGTTTTGTATCATCCTTGCACTTAAACATATAGATAGACAAGACTCTTGAACTTTTGTCATAAGACAAAGTCAAGAGCGCTCTCTGTTGGAGGGGTTTAATTAATTCCTTTAGTAAAATCTTTCAACTCACATTCCCTCTAATTAATTTGCTTCGTTGATATCCCTCACCTAGTATGCTCTACCGACTTCATAGTTGGGCTTGTACTTAGAACGATGAACGGACTTGCTAAGACCGCAATAATAACACAAATAAAATTTTACCTCTTAACCAATGCACCGACGTTGTAGAAAGTTTCAAGTCCATTCTCAGTAAGGGTGTCGGAACTCCTCGTTGTCTAAGAGTCACGACTAGCTGGTCAATCCACTGGAAACCAACTCGAGATACTGGACGGGCCGACATGTCTAGAACGGAGTGACTTTGAACACTTACCCGGTCAATCTCTGATAACTTCTTCGTTTCAAAGCCATAATAAACAAGACCACTCAAATCTTTAAAACGTACCAAGAGCACTCGCATAACCTATCCACTAGCTTTATTTCAAGACTTGTTGTTATTTCTTTAAGCATTGCAAAGCTTCAACTCCATAAGGCACTGGTCTATTATTTTATGCATGATTATTAATCTAGATCATTTGTCCTTGGCTTATAAAAATTCTTTATATCTGTGAATGCATCTTTATTTACAAGTTCTTGATATACTGTTCTTCTTTTAATCCGATGCAACAACATGGATTACCTTTGTCTTGTGTTCAAATTTTTATAATCATAATCATCTTTCATCATACACTACTACATTTTGACCAAAAATCCGACGGCCGTCATGTCGGATTTTCGACACTTCCCTGTCGCATGTACGACACTTGGATTTTTTGTTAAGCGTCGGAAACGTGTCGTCGGTTATCCGACACTTAAATAACCGTCGCTTAAGCGACACCTATGTAACCGTCGCTTAAATGTAAAGTGTCGCTTAAGCGACAGAATATTTTCGACGGTAGGAATTTTTTTTTAAAAAATAGCCTTCATAACCGTCGCTTAAGCGACGACAATCCAAACAAGACGTCGAAAAAGCGACGGCAATCCAAACAAGGCGTCGAAAAAGAGACACCTACAACCGACGGAAAAGCGACAGAAATCCAAACAAGGCGTCGGAAAAGCGACGGCAATCCAGAAAAGGCGTCGGATAAGCGACAGATGCTAAGCGTCGCTTAAGCGACGGCTGTGATTTTAAAAAAAAATAAA
>LPNX010231731.1:120042-181102 GCA_001517045.1 Pseudotsuga menziesii | reverse complement strand
ACTTAGGAGAATTGCCGTCGCTTAAGCGACATGTATGCCCACCATTTCAAAAAAAATTTAATCTTTCTGATTTTTGGCACGGTTAAAAGAAAAAATCCACGTGCCGTCGGAACAAACCGTCGGATTTTGGATCGAAATGTACTAGTGATAATAACTTTTAAACAACACCCATCCGCATCACTTTCACAAAATTAACTTAAAAAACTTTGAGCCTTAGAAACTCTTTTTTAGGGACTACCCCCTTTGGCTTCGTTAGGAGTTAGCCTAAATGGAGGAGCTAGGAGTAGGTGCCAGTACCTGGCTCTAGGCTTTCCCCCAAGGTCACATCTCTCCCACTTTCTCAAGTGATGAAACAAATTTCGGAATATTTCGGTTGCCGGTGTGCAATCGACGGACAACACCTTCTTTTTGTAAATCTTTGCCTTAGTTTACAGCTATAATTTAGGGCCATTAGCCCGACACCTTGCATGCACATTTTGAGAGTACAAATAAACCCTAGAATAGTAAAGCAGTAGAATATCAGTATTTGGGATATTATAGTGGTATTAGAGCATGATCCTTGCCAGCTGTGGGAACATAGCAATTGAATAAAAGTGCATGTTGATGCATGCTTGTACATGTAAATGCATGTCAGTGATGTTGGTGAAGTGTATGTCAGAACAAAGGTTTTGTTTTTCCAGCTTGTCAGAACATGAAGACAATGAGAAGGATCTTGAATAGAAATTTGCAGAGGTTAGCAACACTTGCCTCGATATTGAGAATATCTAGCCTTGGGTGAGGAGGTATGTGCAACATTGTCCTTTCAAGACGATTACACCATCAAGTTTGGGAGTCAACCCAAGGATTTGGATTAGGATTTCCTTAAAAACATAGTTGGAGGAGTAGAGAAAGATGAGCCCGAAGTACAGGTTAATGGTGAGCTTGATTTGGAGTTAACAACACATGATGGGGATGTGCATGAGGAGATAACAATGGGGATGTGCATGAGGAGATAACATTAGAGCCATCCTGTGAGTCTAGCGACACCAACACATCCGATAGTCAGATTGTGGACAAGCTGTGTGATGAGTTGGAGTTGGTACACTCTTCATCACCTACAACAGGAGTCCAAATAGTTATGACAGGTGGGATACATGAGGTGCAAGCCAATGAACACAACAATCTAGACAATGGGTAGTCACACATGAAGGTTAGGGAGAGTTTTTACAGGCATGAGATAGAGCTCCCAGATGATAGTCACCGAAAAAAGATTGAACGAGTTAAAGAAAGCATTCTAGCAATGAAAGAGAGGACCAAGATACTCTGGGACACCATATTACAACAAGATGTTGGGCTTATAGCTCTTCGAGTTGTATGTACCGAGTCAGTGGTTAGGCTTTCTAGTATTGAAGAGAAGTCAGATTCCTTGATGGGGCAGCAGAGGAAACATACTATTGCATTTCAAAGCGGTCCTCTTCAGGGGTACATAGACAAGGCTTGCAGTAGCTTGAGTCCACATTTGCATAATGGAGAATGGTTTTTATAGGTTGGAAATAATCAAAAAATTGGGCAGCAGTATATGAGCATTCCAGTTGAAATTAGAATGGTAGAATGTCAGCTTGGTAGGATTATTCCTTGTGATGGTGCTTATGGACAATGTCCTTTTTGGGGGTTGCATTGGAGAGAGATTAAGAGTCGGTGTCCTATTGAGTGGGCGATTCTTGGGAAGACATTCCTAGCCAAGGGTATAGTCCCACAAGAGCCTTGGTATATTTGGGATGAAAGATGCACAAGTTTGCATTGGGATCCAGGTGAGAGACCTTGAGGGATGGATACAGTGTTTACTGATGGCGTTACTTGGGAGTCTATATGATGCTCCTTGTGTCGATACTGCAGAGGGTAGTGATGGATGCATTTTGACCTCTATAATTCTCAGATTGACATGAGACCCTGTGATTATAGTGACTATTAGTTTAGTGATTGCTAGAGGATGCTTTTAGGAGGCCTCTTGTGATGGTACCTCGTTTACACCCTGGCTACTTACTCTACATATAGGAGGCTTCCATGGGATATTTTGTGATGGTACTATGCAGTGCAGTGCTTTGAGCAGAGGGTGCTACAAATATCCTAGGACAATTTGGGACCCTGGGATCATCCCCAGATTCAGTTGGTTAAGTTGATTGATTGTGGAGTTGCGTTGGCATTGCTTGAGGACAAGCAATCTTTGGCTTGGGAGGACTGTAATGTTCCATTATTGATAAATATGGAATTGACTGAGGATATTTAATACCGGGAGCATATTAGAACAATTATTCCATATTATTAAGTCATCCGTATAGTAAAGAGGGCCATCAGAGTTATTATCATAAAGCATGCAAGCTTTATTTCTTCAGTATTAAGTCATCGAGCAATTAGAATTGCATGCATGCAAAAAGTGAAGTTCAAACCCTAAAAGTGACATGCAAACCCTAAAAGTATATGCTAAAGCTATATAAGAAGGGTCATTGAACCAAAATGAACATCTATTATTATTGTTGTTGTTTTGGAGTATTTGAGCAGCATCATGGTGTGCAACAACATCAGTTGGGGTTAAATACAACGTGTTCAACGAACGAGGGTTCGATAGTGAAATATTTTCTCTAGTCTCTTTCAAGGTAGGCCATTTAGGTCCACCATCAACTTTCATCTTATTCGTCTGTATCCAGTGATCCAACATCCACAAGAATATTGTTTGCAGGTTCACGTGTGCAGCCGAGGATTTAGCTGGAAAACCCCAAATTATTCCCTGGGTCTTTGAATCCCAGTCTATCTTCCGCATGTCAGCTTCATCTTCATCAATAGGGTCACTCCACTGCCTTGAGTGACTATCAACCATCAGTTTGCTCATCCAGAGAAGTTATCAGCAGATCCGAGAGGCTAAGGGCATGAGCACCAAACATGGAGATCAATTCGCTAGCCATCTTAGAGGGGTCAAAACCTTTGCATGCTTCGGTCATTCTCTTCGGCACGGGAAGACCAACATCCTGACAAAGTTCCATTGGCATCAGGCACCTCCTTCACCAAAAACGACACCTTTTGCTGAGGAGAGGGTTTCGTGCTGTTGGGTGGTAACACCGGGCATGATGCATCATTACTTCACCAGTCCAGCTCTATATGCATGCATCTTATCCCTGGAGTATCATCAGCTTGATTATCAGTGGTAAGTGTTTACCTTCTTTCTGTAAATCTTTGCCCAAGTTCAGCTATAATTTAGGGCCATTAGCCTAACACCTTGCAGGCAAATTTTTATTTAGTATTCTTGCACATTTTGAGAGTACAAGTAAGCCCTAGAATAATAAAGCAGTAGGATATCAATATTTGTGATATTACAATCAATGTGTTGTCACCTAATTCGCACCTTGGGTAACGTGGCAGAAATATTCAAGCCACTGGGTGCGACCTTGGGGGCAAGCTTGAGCCAAGTGATGTCACCTAATACTCAACTCCTCTGTCTAGGCCAACTCCTAGTGAAGCCAAGGGGGGTGGTCCCTATGAAAAGTAAAATATAAGGTTTTTATTCTACGGAAGCAAAGATTGATTCTAGGAGTTTAATGTGATATGAAAAAATGTCACCACGGACTATTGTAAGGTAAAAAATCACAACAAGAACATATGATAGTGCAAACAATATTTATGACATCTTACAAGATTTTGATTTAAGCATAACAAATAATATAGATCAGTGTCGATAAATAATGGAGTACTTGTAAGAGTGGAGTGTTGTTGCGTCGTGTAAGTATTGCAGTTGTCTCGTTGGTCAATTTTATAATTATTAGTGAGTTATTAAGGGAGTGGGTAAATTGTTGGTCGGTTTTGTTAATGTTGTAATGATCTTGATAATTACAGAGGATGGGGAATTCTCGATATACCGCGAAGGTACATGGAATATGTCCAGACTCACTATGTGTGGCAGCACATGTGGAAATGTGGGTTGAATGGAGTCACAGTACACTAACAAGGATGTAGCCTGATGGGGCCCGCGGTGGCTTTTCAGTTGTTCCCGCTTCTTTTGCACAATTTCCCCACACGAAGCAAAACACAACGTTGGATTTTCGATGTTGGGTGATTAATTAAAAAAAGATGATACTAATTACTAGTTACCCGGATCCTTTTCTAATACAACCAACTGATCAGACGAAGTTACAGTGGAAGTAGATCATACGAGGATAAGAACCTTGTTAATTTTAAGGATTTTTGAATGTCATTTGTCTGATTAGAAAATGCAATCCCAAGAATCTCTTTCCAGGGTCAGTACTTGGGCAAGCCCTTATCCATGAACTGTACTTGGGAGAGAAAGGGGTTTATTTTAAACTTTACAAATATACATGAAAAATATTTCTAATTAATTGCTACCACAGATCTCTTTCCCCCTTTCGAGATACTTTGGAGAGCGTGGGGTAAGTAGTTCTTTTACTCATTTGATAAAATGAAACAAATAAATTGAAATTTGAAGCTAAACTAACTAAAACTAAAACATCATGAAAATTGAACACCAACGCGAATCTCTCTAGGGGGGATGGAGAGTGGGATCTTAAGAGCTTACTCAAAATTTGATTACAATCTTACAACACAAAAGAAATGCACTTTGGTCCTTATATTTTGGATCCAAAGGCTTACAACTTATTGCATAAATTGATTTTTATGCAAGGGGAGCTTTGTTGGTCTTCTTTTTGCTCAATTTTGCGAAAATTCACCAGAGTTTCCACTTCTTTTATCGTAAACCTGCAAAAAAAAGCCAACAAATATTAATAGAATATGACCAAAAACATTTTAAGAATTCTTTGGAAAAACTACCAAAGTTTGCCAAACAATTTCTAAATAAAAAGTTGAAATGAACTAAGTAAAAACAACTGAAAAAATGAGCTAGAAAACTATTTTTCAAGGTTTTTGTTTGTTTTGTAAGGAAAACAAAAAAAATAGAGCACTTAGATACTAGATCTGAAACTTAAACTCGACAACTAATCTTACTAATCAAGACTTTTAATTCTATAATGCAGATGACTTGAAGCTAGAAAAGCTTAGTAATGTAGATCTATACTAGAAAATAATTATTCTTTTCAACCCTAGCTAGATCTGGAAATAAAAAGCAATTACGATCTACGTATGCAAATAAACTTTTGATTTTAGATCCTCTCCTGCTTTTCAACAAAAAGACAAGATAATGTAAACAATATTGAGAAGGAGAGAAAGGAAGCTTGGAGAACGAGATCATCCTCGAGGCTTTGATTGTTGGGAACCGAGAGACTTTATCTGTAAACAAAAATGTTAGAAATAAGATGGATCAAACAAGATCTTCTATATCTCCAGCTAAGATGACTTGCACATCACACGACTTAACGACCAAGATCAAATCCAACCACAAATATACTTAGAAATCAATATGAAGATGTTCATAAACAAATGAAAATATTCAATTAAATCTCTAGGAATCCATACTAGATAAATTAAAGCGGTAAACAAACAACTTAATTCACCTTGAAAAACTGATACCAGTCCTTCAAGCAAGCTAGATTTAATACTTCGAAACAAGATGGATCCAACAAATATTATCTCCACAAATCTCAATGATAGTTCATCAATTCACCAAAGCACCACACAAATAGACCTCGAAAGTCTCTTTTATTTCTCAGATAAACAACGATTACAATGAGCAAGCTCTTCCCTGTACATTCCAACTAGTTTGAGTGGGGGAGAACAAAGCTTTATTTATAGCTAAGGCAAGCCCAAGGGGGGAAACCAACACTAGGCGTCAATGTGAAGTAGATGAGAGTTAACACAAGTTTGAAGTAGAGTAGAAGGGGGATTGGTAGGCTCCACCTCCCGTGAGAGGTGCCACCTCTCCGCCAAACTCTCACCTATCCACTGATCACATGGCACCACACCAACTCGCCAACTCAGAGAGAGGGCGCACACTCCAATAGGTAAACCATTCCCCACATCTCATACAACAATTGGAGATGACACTTTAGTTAAGGAGAGAACTCACCCTTAGTGAAGGAAGCTGATAGAAACCGATCTTAATCAAATTGGACAAGGATCCACTGCTTTAGGATTTTGGATATTCTCTCCAATTTAATTAATTTTTAATTTTTCAAATGATTAATTGTTTTTTTTGAGATTTTTGACTTAAGTGATAAATTTATCACTTAAAACTTAGGAAAAGTGGGTTTAAGGGCTCAACAGGTGCTCTGAGTTAGAAAAATGAGAACCCCCATGGAAAAATACGACTTGTAACCACACTTATTACATCAGTAATTTCTCAATTAAACTATTAAAAATAGCCTAAGTTTATTGGAAAAATGATTTGTCTCCCAAGATGAAATAAAACCTAGGGAGACCTAACACATGTCCATATGACTCAATAATAATGTATAACATGTTTATATACGTTGACACAGACTTTAATAATCTCGTAAGGCCTAACCATCAAGACGACCATTCCACTTCAGAGGAGCAGTGAAAAAGTTGAAAATTATAAATCGTTTATTCAACAACATATAATTAACAAGGAAAAAACACCTTGGAATACTCAGATTGATGTTTAAGTCCTAGGAAGCCAAGTTCTTTACAAAAAAACCCCATGCTAGCACATCTTTTACAACTTCCCCGCTGGGTATGAACATGTGGTAAAAAGAAAAAGAAAAAAGGGGCCCTAGAAGGTCTGGATGGTCTTTTGAACTCTTCAAATTGAACAAGTATTTGTTCATCTTTGGTGGCTCACTGAAATTCCAACTAGATGCAACCTAGTCGGTAACACAATGCAATGGCCAATCATATATAGTTGGAATTGACATGAATGCAACAAATACTACAATATAAAACAAATCAATGATGATATACATGTTTGAGGAAGTTGTAGAGGGTTGGATCTCCTTGCCATGGTTTACTAGAATGGAGTGGATGATTGGATAGCCCATTACTTATGAGATAGAACATTAATTGCATATGTGCTATTTATTGGGTTGATGGTCACATGTAATAATAAGACAATCTATAAGACCACTAACCACCTTGTTTGACCCAATGGGCCATTGAACATCTAGTTGTCCTTGTTGTCTACAAGCCATCTTGTTGGACCCAAATGGGCCATTGAACATCTAGTTGTAGTCATTTTCTAGAAGATAAAAAGGTTGGCTATCTAAACAATCAAATGTTTTATGCATTTCAATGTCATTGTGCATGTCTTTCATCTTTGAACTTTACATGTTCCTTTCAGATATAATTAATGTAGTCTCTTTAAATTGCTTTATTCTCATTTTAATGATTAGGTCACTTAATTATAAACAATATTTAATTCTCTTGTCCTATAAATGAGCCTGGGAATGAGAATGTCCAAAGATAAGAGATGGTACACAAAGCAATATTTCAAAACAAAAACAAAATCCAAGATTAGTGGTACAAAGATCCATCAAACTGTTCTAAAATCTATCTTACTAAATTAACACAACATTTAAAGCAATGAGCTGACTATTTGATGTAAAAAATGATTATATAGTCCTTACAACTCATGAGTTGCAAGAGACATGCACATTTAAAATTAATTAGCCACAAAGGATTACAATACCAATTTGGTAGCCCTAAATTTCATTCATATATACATGAAGCCATTTGTAGATAACCTTGCTTAGAGTTTATATACACGTTAGGAAACATGAGAATATACACGTTAGGAAACATGAGAATGCTTCCTAGACAATGTGCATGCATTAATTTGGTTTCATGACGTTGTCACATCCATATAATTGTTCATGTGGTTGTCACAATGGCCAAGATATCTTCCACCGTTATTTACTACGATCTATGATTGCCAAATTCCATCTAATTAATAATATCTAGATATTCTTAACCAATAGCTTACATTATTAATAAAATCTCTTAAAGAATGCAAGTGTACATGCAAGCTAATGATAAAAAAAAACAAGAGAGAATTTATGTAGAAGAAAATCTCATATTAAAATGAAACATGAGAGAATATTAATTGTGTAACAAAATCCCAGCTTAGAGATACATCACTGTAATAGTAGCTTGTAATTATGAACATCACATAGAAAATAACCACAAACAAAATAGGAACTATAGGGCATGACATCAAAACCGTTGGTAATGCTAGTTCTAGAATGGGATAGGACTCTACCACATCAATTGAGGGACTTAATCTCAAAGCCAATTCCTAGATTGACAAAGCTTTTGGGGTGGGTAATGCCCTATAAATCACTTACACCTAACAAATGTAATCCATGTGAGATTATTTAGTTCATGGACATCCAACAAAAACTCATGGAAGGGGAAGGATTAATGTGGAACAAAATCTCCACACAGGGATGTGCCACAAGTCATGCACTATTCCTTCGTAAACGACCATGATAATAAAACAACATAGAGAAATTGACTCTATTGTTTGACTTTCAAATTAGTGAGTTGATATGACATGTTAAAATAAGATTCAAAGTATTTGATGTGCTCCATAGCTTCTAATTATTCATTTAATATATCTAATGATTTTGGTAAGGGAGTGCGGAACTTCATTTATAATACAAGGTCAACTTTTTTTTCTACAGACGTGATAATAGTTCTAGGATTTCATTTATATTACAAGGTCAAAAAAATAATTACAGATGTGGTAGAGATTTCTAAAAGAGGTGTTTTGACCTAAAACCTTTGTTATGGTGTGCCAAGCTCATAGCTTGAGCATTGTCAAAAGCACATTTTAGGACTATCTTTATGTTATCTTGCTTCTAAGCTTTTTATGAAATTGAAAACTAGGAAAACAAGTTTTCTATGAATTGGACTATGGCCTTTAACAATTATCATATACAAAAATAAGTTTGAAAGACACTTAGCCTTGGCCTCTAATATTTGTAGAGAAACATAGGACGAGGAGAAGACTTCAATCTCTATCTGCTAATTTGCTTCATTTGATGTGGGAATCTCCCACAACATGCATAGAGTTTTACACAAATGTGCAAAATAGAATATTTGACTAAGTTTTCATGAGGAATCATAGGCTTATATAACCATATGACAAGAGAACTAACTCAACAAATTTGGAGAGAATAAATCAACTAGATCCTAAAGACTAACAACCATCTCAACTACTCCATAAGAATAGGAAACCAAAAGGTCTCATCACTCCAAACCGCAATTGTATGCACACAATGAGAAGAAATAATAATATAAGACACATCATATTCTAAAAACATTTGACTAAGACTCTGTATTATCCTCATCCAAGGAGATAGGGTGTCGGGGATACTCAGGTTGTTGTTGATATTCTCCATCTTCCTTGCCTTCTTTATAGCTATTTTAGAGTGCTTGAAGAAGGAAATAATACTTGTCATTTAACTGGTGGAGCTCCTTCTTGATTTCTTGCAATGCTGAGTTGCTTCTCTCCTCCACTAAGTCCAAGTGGCGTGCAATTAACTCATTTGCATGAAAAGTAGGTCTAGAGTGAAAAATCTTGATATCCTCCAAGGAGCAATTTCAAAAATTGACCCATTGGCACTCTTTCAAACATTAGATTAAGTGGAACATCAACCACTCTAAACCAAGGCCATTGTGTCTCTTTCAAATATTGAATTAACTCAAATGTCACGTAGTCTAAACCAAGGCCATTTGGCCTCTTTCAAAAAATGGATCAACTTGAATGTTGGCTAGTCTAACTTAGGCCATTGGGGTGTTATCTATTTCAGACATTCAGGCCATCATCCCCTTTTGAAAGATAGAGTCATCAACCACTTTTAGAGGATTGGGCCATTAACCTCTTTTCAAACTTCAACTATCAATAACTTTCTAACTACCACAAAACATAAGAGGAAATACCTTGATATCATACCATTATAGCATCAATGATTGAAAGAAAATTGCACTGTGGGTCCTAAAGAGATTTCCTCCATCATACATTACATAGAACAATTGGGCATCAGAGGCGGAAGAGCTTATCCCATTCTAATACTTGGAAGAAAAGTCCAGACATTGGACCAATTTCCCTTAAAATTATTCAAGCCCAATTTCATCAGTTAAACTGGATCCTTTCCCTTCTAATCAATGACATGCATGCATTCAATAAAGATGCTCATGTTAATTGAATTTAGAACAATCCCCATTGGGATACTTTGAAGTAGGGCCATCTAGATAATTTGGAAAATTGATTTTCTCCCCCTTTTGAACCAAGGCCATTGGAGCGTTGGGGTATCACTTTTCTTTCACATGAAAGGACTTCCTTTGAATGGGATGAATCATGCCTCATTTGTTTCTTTTCAAGCTACCTCTTTAGTGGATATTTATAATATTATTCATTTTCATTTATACATGCTTTTTCATAACACAAACACACCATGGAAAAGATAAATAACCATACCAAAATCCTAGCTTTCTACTGGGACTCATACACATTCACTAATTGGGCTTGAGACTTGAGCTTCGCACTAGGAATATTTACAATGCATTTCACATTTTTACTTAGCCTCCATGCTTCTGTAGCATATGATATTCACACATTTCTACCCATTGATAAGTGCTTTGTGTGGTCCACTCCCATGCCACATTCATACATGATCGACCTAATGATGAAACAATACCTCTCAACTATTTCTCTAATGTGATGCATCACTTTTGTGTCTCTCTCCCCCTATCCTAAATGTGGAACCTCTTTGAGATGTTTAGAACAAGGGTGAGTACCCTACGTCCTTATTCTCCATTGGTCTCTGGTCCTTGGTCACTAGTTTGACTCCTTGTGTCACCCATTTCGGGCGTTCCCTAACTTCATGGGTTTAGTTAAGGTCACAACTGGTCCCATAATTTGCTTCTATGGTTATTTGTGATGCCTTAAATCAATTCCATTTTCACCGAACCTCATTTGGGACTTATTATTTTTTGAGTTAACTTGGGTCAAACCTTATAAACCTACTTGTGTCAAACCTTATAAACCTACTTTCTCTCCCGGAATTAATCATACTACATATTCCTTCATGCCAATATGCAAGCCTTATAGTAGATGATCTTTTTGGGCCTAAAAAACTCATAGTCCCATTATAACCAAATTTATAGTACACAAAAAAAGTGCATGACATGATGGTTATGTGTGACACAGGTACTGTTATGACCAATCCAACATTCTCTTACACTTTGAAGTCACTCCCTTGCCTATTTTTACCCTTTTATTCCTCTCTTTGTAAATCCTTTTGGAGTTTTAAACAAACTTGATCTTTGAAAAACACTAATTTGAAGTACACACTTTAGTTAGTTGTTGTTCTTCTTCCACACTTTATTTCTCATTTTTTGTGGGGTGGGGTCCATCAAAAATTTGTAGTGTTGGTACTCGTTGGATGTCAAATTGAATTCCACATCCAACGAGTGCTCTAGCTAGAAATTTGAGTAAAAACACAGGGAGACAAGTTGAAAATACAAAAACAAAAAGGATTTTTTTATGACAAATATGCCAAGTCAACCATTATGGTTGACTCATTTTCTTGAAATTCTACTGGTTCTTGAGTTCCAATGAATCAATGGTTTGTTCTATTATAAGGCCCATTTTAGACCCCAAATTTCCTCTAATGCCTCTCTCAATCCCCTAGGTCTACTTTTCATCTCCAACACTTTTACACAGACTCCTTTGGCTAGCTTGCTTGAAGACTTGCAGTATTGGTTGACTCATCTTATGGAATCTTCATTGTCATAGTTCTACTCATGAATTGGAACTTTCAACCTTAAAACCTCAAGGAGGGTTCATCATAGTCAGGGAAAAGGAAGCATCATGCTCTCTGAGGACATTGAGGTTATCTATTTTACATGCTTCGCTTATTTATCTTTATAATAGTGGATCTAATGTTCCATTGGTTATATTGCATATAGATCTTTGTGTTGGAGATCGAGGTACATATTCTCTTGCACAAATTTTGAGTTGAGTGTGTGTATCTTTTTGCGTAATGAAAAATGACAACAATTAATAACAAATGAAGTGACATGTCTTAATTATGGAACAAGATCTAATGTTAAGGTCCTAACCCTAATTCATTATTAGTATCTTAGTTATTGTTAGGTAGGATTAGTGGTAGGTTACATTACGATAACATTCTCGTATTCATAGGGTTTTCCATCATGTGTCTTTCCTGAAAAGGTTATGGGACAAACTATGCCAGTGTAAATAGAACGCTTAGAATTATATGAAGAAGGGAAGTTGATTCTTAAACTAGAAAACGTTATAGATTGGTATTCTCTATTTTTTTGGAATAGAGCAATCATGAAGTACCTAATCAAGAGGTAGAATATGTCTCCAGGAAAATCTACATGGACAGATGAATAATTCATGAATAAACACCCTCAATTCAACTTTGAGGGAAGTGTTTTTTAAATGAGGGAGGCTATGTGAAGGGCTTGACCCTCATACATGATTATTATCTTCGTTATGGTTAGGTCGACATAGTGGTAGGTTACATCTTGATCACTTTATCTTTTATTTATAATAAACAGGGTTCATTTGTATAGATATCTCATCTTGCCTTGTGCATAGGATAAATTGTAAAAGAAGGTTGCCCTGACTCTTTATCATTCCCAAGGCATGGAGCTACTTTTCTTTTTCTTTTTATGTTGTTTGGGTAATTTGGTTCATAACAATTTTTCCTTCTTGCACTCATAAGGTTTTTCTTGTATGTTGCATGAAAAAGGTTTAGGAACAAACTATGCCATTGCAAATGAAGCTTCCAAAATTTGATGAAGGGAATTTGATTTTTGAACTAGAAGAAGTCATAGATCAACGTTTCTCACTTTCGAATACAACCATCATGGAGCACCTAATAAAGTGGAAGAATATGCCTCAAGAAGAATTTACATGGGAAAACGAGTAATTCACGGAGAAACAACCTCAATTACAACCTTTGAGGGAAAATATTTTTTAAAAAGGAGGGTTATGTTAAGACCCTAACCCTCATTCATTATTAGTATCTTAGTTATGGTTAGGTTGGATTAGTGATAGGTTACATCATGATCACTTTATCTCCTATTTATAATAAAGTAGAAAGTGATCATGATGTAGCCTACCATAAGTTGACATAACCATAACTAGGATACTAATAATGAATAAAGGTTAGGGACTTAACACCTAATAAAGAGAATTGACCTATCAATCACTGTTACTAGTCATTGCTATAAGTATATTGTCACATTACAATGTTCATATAATATATTATCTATCTTATTCACTTATATTTATTTGTCCTATATGGATTTCAACATATTGTCCTACATATGTGGGTATTTATCAGTAAATGATCCCCCCCCCCAATTTTATTTCGACCTTTGGCCATATTTTTTTAGACCCAATATAATCGGCTCTTAGCCACAAGTTTACAAATTCGATCAAAGTTTCATTGATCATTGAGTCTTTGACCAAAAAGACGACCCTTGGCCATTTTTAGTTCATAAATTGCAATGAAAGAAGACTACTTCATGACAAGTTGAAAAAATCCAATCCATTGCAAATAGAAATAACTCCAAAAATCAAGGTGCAAAAGTGCCAAGGGTTCAAAGATAAATTGGTCCATCTCTATAGTGACAAAAAAATCCATCTTCTAAAAAATATTCATTGAAGGGTTTTTAACCTTGTAGCTGAAATATGGACATCATCAGAAAAATTCAGAAGCATTCATGGGTGATTTATATAATGCTTGTTCCAATGATATTTTGTTTCCAAAACAAGTAAAGAAAATTCAATAATATCGTGGTTTTGTCATTTCCATACATACATATACAAAATTAAAAAAGAAATGTTGGATAGCATTGAACACCTCTGTTAATAATAGCCAATTCCCACAACAAGACACACAACCACAACGAGTAAAAAATTGTGCCTTATCATAAAAGACCAACCTCTATTCTAAATAGTAGCTACCACTATTAAAGTGTGTGTTTTCCCAAAATGATGAAGCATCCTGAATTAAAGATCTTGAGAATAAATTCCATGAGAACTTACTAGAAAAATATGAAGAAATTTGTTGTCTAAAAGATCATAACAAAAAATTACTTGCATAAATCAAGAAGTCAAAGGATAAGATGCTATGCAATTAGATGTTTGAATATGAGAATAGAGATTTTGGGAAGAAACTATCAAAAAAATATAAACAAAGTTTATTCATAAGGAACCTTAATTATAGGTTGCTTGAAAACAAATCAAAAGCTTAAAAGATGAGAAATTAGAGAATCAAGATCTTATGAAAAAATTTGACAAGTCATAAATAACAAAGCTTGCTTACACAAATTAAGAAGTTTGAGAATGATATGAAATTTATACATGAAAAGTTAGAACAACTTACTAACAAAGAAGTATTCATTAGTATTGAAACAATGATTGAAAGACTGATCCAATTTAGGTAGAAGAACCATTATAAATTAAAACCAAATGCATGGATAAAAGAACCAATATAGATCCAATTAATATCATAAATAAGAGTTACTCTTATGTTGGAATGATATCAATTTATAAACCACTAGAAGAGACAAAAAACAAATTTTCTAGCACTGAAATAATGACACAAAAGTGAAGAATGCTTTATTATTATCCAATTCACAAGATTCTTCATAACCAAAGATAAAATCAATATTAGAAGCAAAGTGAAGATCCTATTATATGGTAGAGAGATTCAAGTGTGTAATCTATCATTTTTCAAATAATAGAAGTTGCAATCACACAATTCTATAGAAAATTGAATTAAGGTGGTTTGCCCCTTTCACAATAAGAAAATTCTTTCGAACACTCTATCAATCATATCATCTTGTTTCATTAACCATATCAACTTCAAGAACATAGAATCAAGAGAAGGCATTACAACCTACAATCCAAAACAAAGACAAATCTTTTCCATAAAATGCTGAGGACAAAGCATTTTTTAGGGGGTTTGCAATGTAATGATCATAAATAAATGATGGTGGTGGTGGTGGTGGTGGTTATTAATGTACATTGAGACCAAATTTGGTCAATCGAACCTTAATAAAGGTAAGTAATCACTTTTTTTTCTTTATAATCTTATTTATGTATTTGAAAATCTTTAAGAGAAGCATTCCTAAATCACCATAGTTGTGTTAAGTTAAAATGTTAGGAATGTTAGTATTGTAACATTTTTTTTCTTCGAAATTATGCTCTAATGTGGGTGTACATAGAACATTCTATGAGAATCTCCAACATTCTTAGTATCACAAAGATGGCAAGTTTTTTCACGCCACAAGGTTTTAGGAATTGTCTAGCACCATGTTTCACTAAGGAGCTTGTGAGCTTCTATTCTTATTTTAGCAATGTTGATTTTATTCTTCTTAATTATGGGACACAACCTATCACCCATTATAACTAATCAATTCTATATGGAATTATATTCATATCACCTATCATCTATCTTAATTACTTATATTCATTTGTTCCATATGGATTTCAACCTACCATTCTTCTTATGTTAGATATTCCTCAGTACATGAACTTTTCTCATTTCATTCCAAAACATGGATCACTCTTATAGGACTATCATAGATCACCACTTCATCTGAGGGAGATTTATCATTCACAACACAAATTCTATGTGAGTTCACTTGCTTCTCCTCTTACCATTTTTAGCAATAGGGCGTTTATCTCAATGAGGGAATTTCCAATTATTAACCCTAGTATTTGGTTGAATTCACTTTTCTAATTTTTTGGTAAAGCACATTCTAAATCCAAATTGCGCTACCTTAATCACCTACATCACTAGGTTATCATTAATAAGATTTTAAGTTCCTAATTAACCCAATTACTTACTCTCTTATTTTCATCCTCTTTTGCCTTACTGCAAGGTTTTTTTTATTGGACCATAAAATATAGTGGCAATTCCACTCTCCTCTTTTCCCACTTTATTTGGGTGCACACACACACACACACACATGCACGCATGCTTGCTTAGGAGCTTTCACATCATTTCCCCTACACTATGGGTGGTAGTATGGACTTGTTTGTTTGCTACATATGGGAAACTCCACTAGGGAGTAATCATCAAACCTTCCCTCTTTCTAGTGAAGACTTCTCACTACTACAATTGTGTGCAAATTTCAACATTGTTGGCAAAATACATTGTATTGTTGGAAAAAATAAAAAATGATTTGAAATTACACTTTCCTTTTTGTTTTCAACAATGCTCACAATTGTGATACTACCTTCACTACGTTAGAAATATGATGTTTCAACATCATAAGATTAACGTTTGTGAGATTAGACCAAATTGGACCATTAAAATAGCCTTGATTGTTAAATAATTTGACTTTGACTAGTTCGACTAGTTTAAACAATTGTCGATTTTTCAATGTTTGGAAAACACATGATGATATGTATAATATTCAATTTCACATGAGTAGAGAGCTCATTTATCTCAATTGGACGCTCCCCTAAACATTATGCTCATTTTCCTCTTAATTTTAGTGCCTAACTAAATTAATATAGAGTTTTTAAATTCATTAAGCCAAAATTATACTAATTTCCCAACCCTCTCTTCCCTTAATTATTTTTCCAATCATTTTAGATTTACATATTTTCTTATTTAATATTAATATACCTATTCCTTTCTCTTCCCTTTATATACTATGTCATTTATTACAAATACTATATTATAATTATGTTTATGTTCCTATAGCCCTCCTAATTACTTATAAATTCCACTTCCTTTTTTTGCTTTTTATTTCCAAAATTGTGGCATTTGTGATGGTACCTTCACTACATTGGAAGTATGACATTTCACCATTGTAATTCTTATGTTTGTTAGGTTAGACCAAATCAGATCATTAAACTAGCATTGACCATTACATAAATTGACTTTGACTAGTTCGATTGAGTTAAACAATCATCGATTTTTTATGTTTTGGTAAATCATATCGGTTAAAACCTAATTGATAACTCCTCTTGAATATTTGGAAATGTTAAATTTGGATATATGCATCCTAACATGTATAATATTCAATTTTGCATGAGTATAGAACTTATGTATCTCAAATGGGAAATCCCTTAGCATCATACGCATTTATCTCTTAATGTCAATGGCTAACTAAATGAATGTCAACTTTCTATGTTTACTCCTTTGTCAACCCTTTGTTTCCCTTATTTTTTTAGTCTTTGTAGTAGGCAGAGACTACATGTTCCATCTTTTAGTATTAGTTAACATCAATATTTCATCTTTTGTAAAGATCAATGAAAGTTGATTGAATTTTTCTATTTATGTTTTCCTTATATATACAATTTCAAATTTCTTATTGGACCTAAGCCATGAATTAAATATTTTTATCATTGTCATGTATTAGGAAAAATAAAAAATAAAATAAAAATGAACATATCTAACAAATACAAATGTGATTCAATGTAATATAATGAAATGGTCCGAAATGCATTGTAGCCATTCACTTGCCAGGCTGCCACCCTTCACGTGATGCCTTCAAAGATGCATAATGGATGGAATGCAAGCACTGTACTTTATCGAGGAACCCATCGCCCACATATTTGCTGTGCAACCTGATGCAAAGTTGGTAAATGTTTCTAGGAAGCCTCTAGAATTCTTGAGAGTTCAAGACGAAGATTGAGATAACCGCATTCAAACAATTCAGAAAATGAGCATTGCATCGCTACTCCCAAATGAGCACATGCTTTGAGGTCTATGAATTTTGTAGATTGCAATGCTATACTGACATTGGATTGAATTATGATGATTTCCTTTTTTCAGTAGATCTAATGATGTTGGAATTTAAAAATTGTGCAGATTGTTGTAGTAGCAGCTCATTGACTATGCAATTTTGACAAGGCTTATATGTGGGGAAGGTAGGGGAGTGCTACTCTCTGCTTTAGCAACACTTAAAAATTCACTAACAACTCAAATCAACACTTATAACACTATCACAACTGGCTGTGACTTGCTGACAGAGCTCACAAAACTCAAATAAACACCTACAGGACTGTTGCAGCTGGCTGTTACAATTGACAACACTCTACATATGTTGTTCCAACTAGTTTTACAACTAACAACACTTAACACGACTATTTCAGTTAGCTGTGACTGCTGACAATCACCTACACTACAGTCACAACTGAGTCACAACTAACTATTTAACAAGTTTTAGATGACCCCTGCGTCCATAAACTTAACACAAATATTCTGCTGAATTAATAAATAACATTCACATCAAATAAACTCTGATTCCTTCAGCTGTTACTGTTGACTAACATAAAAAATAAAACTGCGTTTTTCACACTCGAAAACAGAGTAAAAATAAAAATAAACAGTAAAATTTGAGTTTCAACTCATTGTATTTCTCCGTGTATCACTGTGTGTAAATCACGATTACAAGATGGGTATATATAGTATTTAAAATAAGTCCGTCATTAACTACTAACTGACCTTTCGCTTATACAAAACATAATTCTCTGTAAATGATTTACAGTTTGACAGAAGTCAAAATATGCGCCGCCTCTTCATAATTTAGATGTGCGTTGCTGGCACTATTTTGTAGCATCAAAACAAATTTTCACAATTTAAATAATCTGATATTTGTCAGACAATATGACGGTGAGGCGGTGTGTGACTCTTCACAATTCGAACAATTATATTTTTGAACTATGTTTTCCTTTTTAGAGTTTCAGTGGGCAATCAATCTGGGCGGTGGAGTAATTAACCGCTTCCAACATTCTCCCCCTTAATTACTACACTAAAAAAACAAAATTTGTGATGCTAACTTTCTCTTACAGCTTACAAACTCCAATGTTTTTTCTATGAATCTCAAACAAGTCTTTTCCCAATGGTTTTGTAAATAGATCTGCAAACTAATTTTCTGATCTGCAAAATTCCATGCTGATTTCATTGTTGTTTATCAGTTCTCGGATAAAATGATACCTTATATCAATATTCTTACTTCTTTTATGAAAGACATGATTTCTTGATAGTGCAATTGCTGATTTATTGTCACAGAAAATTTGAGTTGGTTCATTTTGTTCATGCTGTAACTCAGAAAGAGTTCTTCTCATCCATATAGTTTGACATGTAGCTGATGTTGCTGCAACATACTCTGCCTCAACAAAGGATAGTGTCACTATGGGCTTCTTCTTTGATGTCCATGCTACTGATCCTGATCCAAAAATGAACACATATCCATATGTGCTCTTTCTATCATCGATAGAACCTGCAAAATTATTGTCAGTATATCCAATCAATTTAAAATTTGAATCTGATGTGTACTGGATACAAAAATTTGTTGTTCCAATAATATATTTTAGAATCCTCTTTCTAGCTTGTCAGTGAGTATTCTTTGGCAATTCCATAAATCTTGAAATCAAATTTACTGCATACATTATATCCAGTCTTGTTGCAGTTAAGTACATGAGACTTCCAACCAATCTCTTATACACTGTTGGATCAAATTTTGACCCATCATCCTCCTTACTGAGTTTTGTGCCAATTGCAATTGGAGTTACTGCTGGCTTTCAATTCATCATTTTGAATCTTTTCAATATGTCATTTGCATATTTAGACTAACATATAAAAATACCATCTTCAGATTGTGTTACTTCAATACTAAGGAAATATTTCATCCTTCCTTAATCAATCATCTCAAATTTTGTTTTCATGGCTTTCTTGAACTCATCTACAGAAAGATCTCCAGTGAATATCAAATCATCCACATATAAGCAAACAATTAGTATTTTACCTTCTTGGTTTACCTTTGTATACAGTGTTGGCTCACTTGGACTTCTGCTGATTCCTTCACTATTCAAATATTCATCTATTATGCTGTACCAAACTCTAGGTGCCTGCTTCAATCCATACAATGCTTTCTTTAATATGTAGACCTTGTCTTCTTGTCCATCAACTTCATATCCTGGAGGTTGTCTCACATAAACCTCTTCTTCTAAAGATCCATTTAAAAATGCAGACATTACATCCATTTTATGTACATACCATTTATTATGAGCAGCAATAGCTAATACCATTCTTACCGTATCAACTCTGGCCATTGATGCAAAGGTCTCATTATAATCAATACCAGGTTGTTGACTGAACCCTTGAGCTACAAGTCTTGCTTTATATTTTTCAACATCACCATCAGCATTTAACTTAGTCTTATAAATCCATTTGACACCAATACAATTTTTATCATCAGGAAAATCTACAAAATCCCAAGTATTATTTATTTCTATGGCATCAATTTCTTCATCCATTGCTTTTCTCCAAACATCGTTTTTAATAGCCTCATCAAAATCTACAAAATCACATGCTATAAATGCAAAATTTGAAACTTGATCTACTTCTTCATTATGTTCATAGAGTTCTCTTAAACTTCTAGTCTTCTGACCTCTGACTCTGTTTCTTAATAACACTAATGTAGGATTTGATTCATTGCTTACCTCTAATCCCGTTACTTGTCGTCCACCAATATTTGATGGTTCAATGCATTCATGAGTTCTGGGTGTTCTAGTTGGTGTTGTTACTGCTGGTGTATGTGGAGTTGACTGTCCTCCATGTGTTCCCTGTTCATCTTCTTCATCTTCTGCGTGAGGTGCAACAATGTCATCACTGACTAATTGATCAATGCTCCCATCCCATGCTTCTTCTTACTTAAACACCACATATCTGCTGATAACATATTTCTTGGCGATGGGAATATAAAGTTTGTATGCTTTAGATTCTTCACTATATCCAAAAAAAATACATTTCTGACTTCTATCATATAACTTTCTCCTCATCTCTTCAGGTACATGTGCATAACCGACACAACCAAAAATTCTTAAATGAGATATGATGCTACACTTACCACTCCATGCTTGCTGGGGCACTCGATCCTTCACACTCTTAGTTGGGCTTCTGTTCAAAATGCATATTGAACAAGTAACAACGTCTCCCCAATATTCATTTGAAAGATGCTTCTCCTTCATCATACTTTGAGCCATGTTCATAATGGTTCGATTCTTTCTTTCTGCTACACCGTTTTGCTATGGAGTGTAGCGAGCAATAAATTTTCTTTTAATTCCATGACATTGAAAAATTTACATAAATTCATTTGACATATACTCACCTCCTCTATTTGATCTCAAGACTTTAATAAATATGTCACTCTCTTTTTCAGCCATATCTTTAAAACTCTTAAACACATCAAATGCTTGAGATTTATGTTTCAACAAATACACCCAAGTTTTTCGACTGTAATCATCAATGAAAGTCATAAAATAAACATTACTAGTGTTGGTTGTGGAGCCTGATCTTCTAGATCTAGAGATGTTATTCAGCTGTGTTTGTACCCCAGGTTTACTGTACACTCGTTCTCATGGTATTTCCCCTATAAAAGAAGAGCATTGTAATACAGATGTGTAAGGTATAGTATTGTATTGTAGCATTGTAAACAATCTCTGTGATTGTGTGAGAGAGACTGTGAGAGCATGAAGAGGAAGTACAACGGTATTGCTGCAGGTTGTATCCCTTCATATTTTTGGACGATAATAAAAGGATTGATAATTTATGTGTGGACGTAGTCCATCATTTGGGTGAACCACATTATATCGCTGTCTCTCTGTAATGTGTTTAATATGTTTTGCGTCTTGTTTAATGATTTAACTATATAACTGTTATTGCTCTGCGGTCCTGTTTTCTAACAACCAATCAAAGAAGGTGTTTGGATCCGTCCACAAAAATCTGTGTGTACCAGCTCTAGTGGCGCCTTTGCTCTGTATAAGACTCCATAAATAAATGTCTCTCTATGATGATTTCCCAATATGAAACTCTCACATGAGCCTATTGGTTGATCAATACTGGGCAATCCTTTTATCATCTGCTTCTTCTGTAGCAAATCTAAACCACCAAAATGTAAATGGCCATACCTCAAATGCCATAACCATGATTGATCTAAACTCTTAGTTTATAAGCATTCAAAGAGTTAGTCAAATAATTTCTCATAGTCAGCGGAAACATTCTATTCTTTGTCATATCTACTATGGGAATCAACTGTTTACTTGGATATTTATCATAAATAGTGCATACCTTCTTTTTAAAGAACACTTTGTATTCATTTTTCCAGCAATTGTCCAACACTTAATAAATTACACATTAAACCAGGAACATAATAAACATCATGAATAGTTCTTCTTTTACCATTTTTCGCATACACATCAATCACACATTTACCATTAACCTTTACCTTAATGTCATTACCTAACTTCACTTCAGACTGAATGCTTGTGTCTAGACTTGAAAATAATTCCTTATTTCCAGTCATGTGGTTGCTGCATGCGCTGTCCAAAAACCATATATCTTTTGAACTTTCTTGGGTGACATTACAAGTCAAAAACATAGGCTTCTCCTCTTTTTTAGTCTCCTCTGTAACATGTGTAGACAACTTAATAGTATCTTCTTGCTTTTTCCAGCACTTAGAAAAATTCCCAAATTTCTTACAATAGAAACATTGAAGTTTCGATCTGTCATACCTTTGATTTCCAGGCTTCCATGTTATGCCACTACTTCCCCTTACACTAGGAGTACTCCGCTATAACTTCTCTTCATTTTCAGAATCATTTCTGCTGTCACTATGACCAACACTCCGTCCTCCTCTTCCTCTGCCTCTACCCCTAGTAACATTTAACTGAGATTTAAAAGAATTTTCTAATAGAGTATCATCATACCTGTTCATTATTTATTCATGAGAAATCAATGAACCAGTCAACTCTTCAATGTGCATATGACTGAGATTTTTAAACTCTTCAATTGGAACAACCACTGCTTCAAACTTCTTTGGCAAGCATCTCAACAATTTTTCAATCACACACTGATCTGAGAGGTCTTCACCATATTGTCGTAGCTGGTTTACAACATTAATGACTTGTGTCATAAAAAATCAACAGTCTCGCTGTCCTTCATCTTCAGATTCCCAAAGTCTCTTCTCAAATTCTGCAACTTAACATTCTTCACATTGGTCACACCTTGATAGCACGTTTCAAGAGTATCCCAAGATTTCTTTGAAGATTTGAAACTTGAAATCTTTGGAAAAATGGATTCACTTAGGCCTTGCTGAATAAGACCAAGATCTTTATTATCCTTCTTCCAATTTTTCTTCAACAGAACACGCTCATCATTTGACAGAGCCAACTCAGCAGCTTGATCGACTGGTTCTGGATAACCAATTGTAACAAAATCCCAAATATCCTGAGCACATAGGATAGTTCTCATTTTAATAAACCATGTATCATATTTCTTTTAGACAACACAAAAATTTGTGGCTGCACTATAATATTGTTAGTAGCCATCTCAAATAAATTATTCTTAAAAACTTAACCAAGCTGTGATACCACTGTGGGGAAGGCAGGGGAGTGTTGCTCTTTGCTTCAGCAACACTTAAAACTTCACTAACAACTCAAATCAACACTTACAACACTATCATAGCTGGTTGTGACTTGTTGATAGAGCTCACAAAAATCAAATAAACATGTACAAAACTGTTGCAGCTGGATGTTATAGCTGACAGTACTCTACATATGGTGTTCCAACTAGCTCTTACAACTAACAACAGTTAACATGACTATTTCAGCTAGTTGTGACTGCTTATAGTCACCTACATCACAGTCACAACTCACTATTTAACAAGTTTTAGATGACCCCTGCATCCATAAAATTAACACAAATATTCTACTGAATTAATAAATAACATTCACATTAAATAAACTCTGATTCCTTCAGTTGTTACTGCTGACTTACATAAAAAATAAAAATAAGTTTTTCACATTCAGAAACAGAGTAAAAATAAAAATACACAGTAAAATATGAGTTTCAACTCTTTGTATTTCTCCGTGTATCACTGTGTGTAAATCACAATTACAAGATGGGTATATATAGTATTTCAACCAAGTCGGTCATTAACTACTAATTGACCATTCGCTTATACAAAACATAATTCTCTGTAAATGATTTAAAGTTTGACAGAAGTAAAAATCTGCGCTGCCTCTTCAGAATTTAGATGTGCTTTGCTGGCACTGTTCTGTAGCAACAAAACGACTTTTCACAATTTAAATAATCTGATATTTGTGAGCCAATATGATGGTGAGGTGGTGTGTGACTCTTCACAATTCTGGTAATTATATTTCTGAGCTGTGTTTTCCTTTCTTGAGTTTCAGCGGGAAATCAATCTAGGCGGTGGAGTAATTAACCACTTCCAACATTATAGAGATCAAGATTCCTCAACATGTTTTCCCCTCTTCTTTACTTCCAGCTATATTAAGCACTGCAAAATATTCTAGCATTCCAGAATCTCTAGTCCGAGGGAATACGTTTCCCAGTACCTTGGAAATTATTTAGCTTGCATGGCTCTAGTATGCAACTCCAATTTTAATCCTCAGATGCCCAACTGCTCCAAGTACGGTATGATAACAATTGAAATTTTCCATGCACATAAAAATCCTCTCACGAAAATGGAGGTATCATAACCATTCTCTTCTATGCATCCAAAGAATTGATATCTCTCAATCTCTCTCTATATGGATATAGATATTGATACACACACACATCCATCTATACCTTGAAAGAGTAGAGTGGAGGATATTCTAAATCTTTGGGGATTGGGTCAGCTTGCTTCTCTAGAGGTGATAAGCTTATTAAGAGGGAGTCTTGCTCATGGCTCCCTCTTCTTAGTTCCATATTTTCTATCACCTAGGTGACACATTCTCAGAATTTCATTTATTTATCTCTTCTCTCCTTTTTGCATTCTTGAATTCTTGTGCTAAGATGTTTCATTATGAGTATTTTCTTGAATTCTTGTGCTAAGATATTTCATTATGAGGATTTTCTCTAATGGGCAATGTATAATCGCTAGTAAAAACCTGCAAGTGGTATTTCTTTTGTTATTTCTTCTCCTACTACACGGTTGAGAACAAATTATGCTCTAACCTCTTATCAAGTAGAAATAAAAGTATAAATAGGAGGCAACAACTCGGGTTTGATAGTAAGCAATAAGAGGCGGGCTGAAAATAGTGACTACGTTTACAATGGGCAATTAATCCATGGTGGCTCAAACGATGCAATGCAACATCCAAAATAAGGCCAACAAATCAATAAGCAGTATCCAGTGGGTAGGATGAGGTATAAAGAGCATGGTTAATGAAATTCTTGGAGTCCTTGGTGATGGTGACAATTAAAATTGTTTGGATTTTATTACCAATTATGATGATGCAAATTTCTTTGTTATCAAATCCTACAATGAAGATGATATTCACAAAATAATAAAGTACACTGTTTGGAAAGAACACCCAATTAAAACTAGGATTTGAATCTAGCATTTGAGGATGCACAATTGAGAGCTGGTGACAATTCTGAAGATTGTCCAATATTTCCTAGCAAGTTTCCTTTGAGTTGACTGTTTAATATTTCTCCTTTTGGACTAAGATTTTTCTGTCAATGAAGCCTATTATTATCTCTTATGTAGTTTACACTTTTCTCATTTTTTACAATTGTGGGTAATCCTTTTCTTGATAATGTTTCAGGTGAATGGAAGTGGATGATTTTGTGGTGTTGTAGAAATGGTGGGATCTGTGAACTTCATCAAAAGTATGGATTTCTGGCAACAAGATAAATGGACTGGGAGCTTCTCACTTGGATGGCATATCATAAAAGATATTCCCAACTCTTAGCTACACCATATTATACTTGAAAAAAACGACAAAAATCCTGTTACAAATAACATGGATACTCAGGATATAAATCATCTTGCACTTTTGTATTAATATGAACATTCTCCTTGAATTATAATTAACAATATGGCGAATCTTGGCCTTTAGAAAGCTTTTGCAATTGGTTGAATCACTACAACAAAACCCTGTGATTAGTGTCTCTTTTAACTTCCTTTTTAGTGTCCATTATCACTTTTAGTGTATTTTTCATCTCTTTTGGGACAAAGTGGACGCTTTTCCACAGGATGTCTCTTTTAATGGCATTATTTGTGTTCATTTTTAAAAGTTGGTGATATTTTGGACGCTAATTAGCATCCCAAATAGTGTCCCAATTAACATCCCTTTTAGTGTCGCTTTTTAAAAGTTGACGCTATTTTGGACGCTAATTAGTATCCCAATCAATGTCCCAATTAGCGTCCCAATTAGCATCACAATTATCATTCCAATTAGCATCCAAATTAACATCCGAATTAGCGTCCAAAAAAAAATCCCATACAACGCCAAGAATAACCTCCAAAAAACCGTCATGAATAACATAACACCATATATTAATCCAGGGTTTATTGACAGGAATTGTGCCATGAATTTCGGCAAGAAAAACATCCAATATAACGCTAATTATAGAGCCAGGAATTGCACCTAGAAAACATACAACATAGTTCCAGGTATAGATCCAGGTATAGTGCCTAGAATAATGCCAAAAATATCGAAAGGAAACACACGAGGAATTGCACTAGGTTTATAGCTTTATTTATAATTGCGATAATAATGAGCAAGGAGCCCTAATACCTCACAAGAATGGATGATATAGTCTTATACTTATCAAATCATATCCATACGATCCATCATAATTATCATAATGCATCATCATAATGTTGTTAGATCTAATTAGATGCCATTAGGATCTATTAAATGTTGTTGGGGAAACTCAAATGCCAATAGAGCAATTTAGGTGACAATTAGGTAATTTACCCCTCATTAGGATTAATCAAGATCTAAAAGTGCCATGACTACGACAATTTAGGTGCCACTATGAGAAATCAAGATCCAAAAGTACTATCACATGAATCATGATCATTGACATTGAAATTGATATATATGACGTTATGTCGGATGCTTTCCGAACACAATTCCATCGTTAAATTTTAAAAATGTAGAAAATTTCTGGTGTGTATGACATAACATATCGCATCGAGGTTTTTTGTTATAGTACATAAGCACCTGCGCATTTAATCAATACATAACCATCGATATTGGTTTGGTTACAATTTTCCAGTGCGCATATGTTTTAAAAAACCGGTGTGGTGTTAAACTTTGGTGTGCTTTATGTGTTGGAGTGCATTGGTGCATTGTTTTTTATCATATCACACCAGTGCATATTAGTATGTTACAGATTGGTGCATTGTTTTTCAATAAAGCGCACCGATAAAAAATATCTGCTAAATCCTTCGGCCGCTACGTTTTTGTAGTTATAAAAAAATCTGTAAAATCCTCCATTAAAACATATGCTACCAATTGCGGAGGTTGTTGTGGAGTTTTTATTGTAAATATTGGCCAATCTTGTAATAGTAAAAACCTCCATTATGACCTTTGTTATAGGCTATTTTCCTTGTAGTGAGACAAGCCTACACATTAATAACAACATCATTTCAAATAATGGTTTGCAAATTGGCATGTCATTATATTTTTTTTTCATTCAACTCATCAAAACCATCAAAAAATATTTTCTCTTACTACAATTAGTCAAATGATATCCACCTTCAAAAGGAAAAATGATATTTGATGCATAACCACTCTTTTTGGGTGTTGAAATCCCATTATATCCAAGACCTAGTGCAGGCAGTGTCAGCTCAAGAATAATTGAAATATGAATTATACCCTATCCGCTCTTCCCAAATCCACCTCTACGATAACACCTATTTCTCAATAGCCGAGACACAATACTTGTATTAAGTTTCTCTCAAATTTAGGAGAAAACACATCATTAGTAGCCAGCAAGGTATGAGAAGGTGTAAATCTATCACCATAATCCTTATTACAATCAATAAGGATACCAACAACAATAATAGAATAAGTTGTCCCAAACATACCATCAATCATCTCAACAATAGACTTCTTCCCTATAATTTGCAATTGACTAACTTCATTTTCAAAACCTTATTTGCGATTTTGTGACCCTTTAATACTCTGATCTTTGTCATCCATTTGCAATAGTAAATGTTTATAATATTTATTTAAATCGTGGTATTCGTCAAATAATTGAACATTATCTACTTAAAAAGGTGCAACTTCTTCATGGAGCACATTAACATAGGATTGCATAAATCCAACCTCATTCTCCACTTATGTATTGGTTTTCTTCAACCCAACAATCTTCTCCTCCAAACATCCCTTCTATATCCACAACCAAGAAACAATACTCTAGAAGGAAACAATCTCTATATAAAGGTGACCATGTGTTCCTTGCAAATTCTTCAAACCTAAATCAACGGTGCCCATTTTTAAATAAGCTTTAAAAATTTATAAAATATTTATCATAGTTTGATGGTTAATCTTTAAATAGAAAAAAAATAAACACTCTAATATCAATACACATTAATATTCCAACAACTAATAAATCACCAAATAAAAGATCCCTAGTATATATCTCAATAACAACAACAACTTATCTCCATTGCTTGTATAACCAAATATATATACAAGAATAGTGTATCCTTCCACTTTAATAATGCAAACAAAATAGAGCATATGTTTACTCTTCTCAAATAAGGGCATTACCGATTTGATATATATATATATATATATATATATATATATATATATATTTTTTTTTTTTCAAAATTAGTAAGATAAATATACGCACTACATCAACAAACTTATCTTATTCATTCAATTAGTAATGATGTACAAGAATAATAATGCTTTATTTAATACTCTACAAATAAAAAACCACATTTCAAAGAATATAACAATCCTCTAGGTCATGCTTCTTCTAGCGATGTTGCCGAAATTGAATCAAACACCAAGTAATAAACCCATATAGGCAAATCTATATAATTGGTTATACAAACCAAGCCAAGCCCATGCCACTTGATATCACTTGTCTAAGTATGTGTTAAATAGAGAGTGGTTTGTCCAACAACCTCGAATATAGAATGAATCTAGTATGAGTATTCTCAAAGAGTCATATCACAATAATGTAATAAAAGGGAAATTGTATTCTTCCAAAATTCACTATTTTGTCTACAATTTATGAGGCAATAGTAAACTAAATTATATTATGGAACTATAATCTCAAGGATTTATTAATCCAAATATTTCAAAAACAAGGTTAACACATGTAAATTGACGCTTAAAGTCACTATTGGTTAAAAAAATTGGCTGGCCAAATATATATGTTTTGGAATGAGTTAACTTGATTATTTGATACTATGCTACACTCTAGTTGATCCACTGATTCGATTAGTATCCCACTAAATTTTGTTTTAGCCTTTAGTTGATCACTAAAGTTGAGTCATTTTAATATTTAAAAGGTTGAGATTTAAGTTCACTAAATTTGTGAGTCAATCAAACAGTTAATGCTACTCACGGTCAATGAATCCTTTAGCATGTACTCTATCCATAAGTAAAGATAGATATTGAGATATGGAAGGGAGGGAGCAATGGCTCTAGTTAGGGTTAGGGTTTATAACTTTTTCCTTTGATTCGACCTTGGGTTGTGAGGGTTTGGTTTCTTGTAGTGGGATTGTTTTTTAGCATCTGTTTTCATCTGATGGGCTATGGATTTTTATTCCCAGGTCTTGTTCTGTCTAGGCCTTGGGTCATTTCCCTACTTGTAATTTTTTTTTTGACCGATTCACACTGTTTCCTCATTGTTTTTTCCCTGTTGGTTTTTCAATGGTCTTGGTGGTCTCGTGATGGAACCTTCCTAGGTTTTCGCCTTATTTTCTCTTTTTGTGTTTCTACTCTTGTCAAGGGTTTATATGTCGACATTTTCAGGGTCAACGGTGGCAGTACCGAACATGTCTTTGGGTTTACCTAGTACTTCGGTTTTTGGGGTTTCGACATGACATAAACTTAGACGGAAGGCCAAGGATTTCAAGGCCTTACAGTTGCGACAGAAGTTTGTCTTGGGCCAGGACATTTACATGGAAAAAGTGGAATGTTTGTGTCAAAGGGCACTTGTTGGGAGGCTTGAGCATGTCCATTTGAGCAGGAGTGGTATCCTAGAGTGGGTTACCCTCCATTGGAAGCCTCTGCTTGATTATATCCCTACGGTGAGCCTTTTGGCTCATGGGTGGATCATTTTTATCTTCCTGGAGCATGCCGGTGTGGATGTGGCACTAAATATGTTGTGGCCTCTGGAAGGGGGTTCTTTGTTATTGCATAGATGGAAAAATAACTTCGACCTGTTGTTCGAGCGGTCTGCTAAACGACACTTGTGGATGTTGCTTCCTGGTTTACGCCTATTGTTGTGGTGCAAGGATTTTTGGAGGGTCTTGCAAACACCCTGGGAAAGTTTGTCACAGTGGATACTGTGGAGTTACATGTGTTTGATAAAATGATGGCTCAGGTTCTCGTTGAGTTTGATGTTACTCTTGGGATTCTGACAGAGGTGGAAATTCAGTGGGGCGAGCAGTTGTATATAAAACGATTGGATTATCTATGCATTCATTTTCGGTGCCATGTTTGTCATGAGATCGGTCATCTTCAGGCCTGGTGTCCAAGATTTCTCAACCCTGGTGCTCCTTAGTATTTCTATGTGATAGAGACCTTTTTTTGTGGGATTTGTACTCAGACGAAACCATTGTCATTGTCAAGGCCTTTTTCCTCCTCGGGTAAGCTTACTCCTCCTCTGTTAGAAGTTGATGTTGATTTATCTTTGGGGGATCTGGATCTCATTGATACGGTGACTAAGGAGGCTTCTCGTTGGCATGTTACCTTGTCGATTGATCCGGTGTTTGATGTTAATGTTTTGGATTGTGAGGAACCTTTTCCTTCTTGTGCTTTGCAGGGGTCTTCTTGTGGAGGTGAGATGGGGGGTGACCCTCTCTGTCTGGGTTTTTCGAAGGTTTCTCTTGTTCAGGTTTTCTTTCTTCCATTCCCAGGGGTTACTAAGGTTTCTCTTGTGGCTACTGACTGTCGGGTTGTCGAATATATGGGTGGGGGTTTGGTGGAAGTGCCTCTCTTCTCTCCTATTGATTTTCTGCCTTTTCCTTCTCTTGTCGATGGGTCATTGTCCAATGAGGTGGTTCCTACTACACCTGCTAGTCCTACAACCTATCCTTAATTTAGGGAACCTTCTCTAAGGGATACTTTGCCCATTTTCATTGATCGCACTCTATTTTCTACCTCTGTCTTACTCTTGTCTTCCATCAGACACTAGAATGTGATTATTCACTGAGGAAGGAAGCCTAGACATACCTGAAACGACGAGGGGCAGGATTCATAGGGATATGGGGTTGTTTATTTGTTCCTCTCTACCAGGATTAAGGAAGTTGCACAGGCAATTACTCCTTCGACTTACCCATCTTCCCCCAGGGAAATTAGATTAGTGTCGCCCCTTCTTTCGGTGTCCTAATTGTGTTTAATTTGCTCTCCTACAATATTAGGGGGTGGGGGGGAGGGTTAACAAGCAGTGTTCTCTTGGTCTTCTTTTGGACAGGTTGTCACCATATTTGGTTTTTCTTCAGGAGACTATATGTTCCCAGGATTAGGCCTTACTTCTCTTTGCTAAACTCTATCTGGTTTGGGAGTTTTGTGCGACGTTTACTGTTGGATTTTTGGGAGGGTTATTGTCTGGTTGGAACCCTTTGGTGTGGAAGGTTAAGGCCTTTCAAAATTTTGTGGGAATTATGGTGGAAGCTACCCACAGGGGCTCATTCTTTACTCTGTCATGCCTTAATTTCTATGGTCCCTATCAAAATCGAGTGGCGTTTTGGGAATATTTTATTGCCAAGGGTTTATTTCTTACTCCTAATCTAATTATTGCAGGAGATTTAAATTTTACCACCTCGAATGCAGAGATTTGGGGGAGTAGGGCTTGTTTGGACCCCCTTGCAAATTTGTTTGCTCAATTACTGGTGCACATTTAGACGGTTGAATTAACAACTATTAATATGAGTCTGACGTGGCATAATGGGTGCATTAGGAATGTTGGGTTTTGTAAGAGGTTGGACATATTTTTGGCCTCTGAGTCCTTTTTCACTCCTTGTGATCGTTATAGGGTTTGGAATTAGCCTTCTGAGATCTCAAATCATTTTCCTATCTGTTTGGAGTGGGACTTAGGGATTGCTTGCACTAGGTATCCCTTCAAATTCCATCATACCTAGTTACAAGAGCAATATTTCTTACTTTTGGTAAGAAAAAAATGACACGGGTTTGTGTTTTCGGAGTTTACTAATCCTATGCACTCCTTGGTCTAGAAGCTCGAGCATTTAAAAATTTTGGTTATATTGTGGGAGAAGTATTTTAAACGTGACAGGTATTTTGAAAAGGATGGGATTGAGGAGGAAATTCTTGAAATGTTTCTACATTTTCCTTCTGGCATACTCTCTTTGGAGGATTCAATTTATTTAGCTAAGCTCAAAGCTCGCAAGGATTCTCTCATTGCTCAAGATGCGTCGACTTGGCGCTTGAAGAGCTGGGCCATTTGGATGGCCTTAGGCGATGCTAATACCAAATTATTTCATTCCTATGCCTCATCGAGGTGCAATGATAAAAATATTTGGAAGCTTACTGCAGAGGACATATGTATGCTCACGAACCAGGTTATGTTACAGATGGGGGTTGTGGACTTTTTTTCATGCCTTTTTATGGAAGCGGGGGATGTTCCTATTTATGATCAGCTCAAAGTTCTTAGTTTGTACCCTTGTTTCTTCACTAGATAGGATTCAAAGTGTATAGGTTCACATGTTTCTTTGGTGGAAGTAGAGGATACATTGAAATGTTTTTCCAAGGATAAGAGCCTCGGACAAGATGGTTGGACGGTTGAATTCTTCCTGGATTTTTTCAAGACAGTGAGTGCTGATTTATTGACAGGAGTCGAGCATTCCAGGTTCGAGGGGTTTGTTTCCAAATCCTTTAATGCGACTTTCCTTGCACTTATTCCAAAGTGCGAGAAACCTGTCACCTTTTTGGATTTTTCGTTTGATCTTGCTCAACAAGCTCATTTATAAGTTGATTAATAATATTATATCGAACAAGATGAAGCCTTTATTGGACAAGGTTCTCTCTTGTGAACAGTTTGGGTTCATAAAGAATTTCCAGATTCTGGAGGCTGTGGGTATTACTCAGGAAGTTTTGCATAGTATAAAGTTACGGAAGTTGGAGGCTTTGGTATTGAATATGGACCTCGGTAAGGCTTATGACTGTGTCAATTGGGTCTTTAGGAGACTCATTCTTTTGCATATAGGTTTGGATATTACCATGGTTAACTGGATCATGGCATGTGTCATGTCTACGAATTTTTTAGTTTTGATGAATGGTTCACCATCCGAATTTTTCTCTTCTTCTCGAGGGTTGCGCCAGGGATTCCCATTACCCCCCTTACTTTTCTTGTTGATTATTGAGGGCCTAAGATTATTAATTGGTAAGGAAAAAGCATGTGGTTCTCTACAGGGTATCAAGTACAACTCTTCCTTGTCTACCACACACTTACTCTTTGTGGATGATGTTGTGCTCTTCGGGTTGGGTATCATTGATGAGTGGCTCATATACAAATATATTATTGATTTGTTATGTTCAGCCTAAGGTATGAGAATCAATGTTTCAAATTATTCTTTCTTATGCAGTGGAATCAAGGCGGATTTGTGTGTACATGTTTAGTCTATATTTCCTTATAGGATGGATCTGATTGAAGGTGGATTCAAATATTTGGGATATTGGCTTAAAACTTTGAGTTATGGGGTCAATGACTGACGTTGGATCGTCAAAATATTTGAGAAATACATAGACAACTGGAAGTATCATCATCTTTCACTTGGGGGCAGGATTACCCTTCTCAAATATGTTCTATGTGGCATTCTAGTTTACTGATTTGCTTTGGCCAAAGTTTTGGTTACTATTATTAATTCTCTTCAGTAGAAGATGTTCAATTTTTTATGGGGTTCCAAGGAGGATGGTTAGAACATGCACTTGGTTAGCTGGCAGGCTATATCCAAGCCTTATGCTTATGGTGGATGGAATATCAAGCATCTATAGTGGTTCAATATGTCACTTCGCATGAAGTGTTTATGTTTTTCTCTATTTGGGGAGGGTCTTTGGAATAAAGTTATGGTGGCTAAATAATTGTCTAGAACCATGATTATGGGATGGCTCAAAGATGAGTTGAAATCTGTGCACAAGACCTCCCTTTTCTGAAATAGTTTCATTCATGTACTCAAGTGGATTAGTTCAACGCTTTCCTGGAAGGTGGGTGATGGGAAGCAGGTTATTATAGGTGTTTATCTGATTATTGGTATTGATCATGATTTTTTCCTATCTCATGATCTGGTTGATTATCTGGATGATTTTGGGATTGTTACTCTCAATCAGTCGAGGAATTTTGGAGAGCCACTCTCATCCTAGTCCTATTGGATCAGTGCTACGGATTTGTATCTAGCTAGTTCGTGGAAGGAGGATTGGATGCAATATACTCAACTTATACTTGATGCTAGTATTTGAATTTCAGACTCAAATGATGTTTTGGTCTAGGATTTTAATCATTCCACAGGCCAGGTCATGGCGAGCCTGGATTACAATTATATAACTGAACAATTGCTAGTGCCTTTGAGGGGATGGTGGTTTTAGGAGCTCTGGCCTTGGAATATACCATCAAAGTTACATTTCTTTATATGGATTTGTGTGGAGAATCATATTTCCACTTGGGATAACCTTTGCAGGCGGGGGTGGGTGGGGATTAATCCCTGCTCACTCTATTATTATGCTGAGGAGACAGTTGACCATCTGTTTGTGCAGTGCAATTTTTCTTTGGCAGTCCAGTGTTTTGTTGCTAAGGTGTTGAATGTTTATTTTACCTGGGAGGTTGAGTCCCTTGTTCTAAATATAACCAAATCGGTTAAGGTAAGGAATAAATTCCTTTACATTCCCATTTTTTATATTTGGCATCTGTGGTTGTCCCATAATGCTCTGGTATTTGAAGCAAGGAGACTGGTGGTCTGCAGGGTTGTATCTGATATTGTTGGTTCCTTCAATGATTTTCATGTGGTACTTCGTGGCAAGCAGGTGAGGAGCATCAGACCTTATCCCTCTTACTCTTTTTCTACATGTTTTTTTGATGGGGAAACAAACTTTCACTTGGGTGGTGGAGGTTGTATCCTTTATATCAGTGAACACCACTCTTTTAAACTGAATATTGGTTGTGGTAGAAGCACAAACACTTAGGAAGTGCTTCTTGCTTTGTGGACTCTTTTTTTTTGCCTCTTCTGTGGGGATCCCCTACTTAGACATCTGGGGTTATTCAAAGGTGATCATTGATTGGTTAAATCACCAATCGTTGTTGTAGGTTTCATATTTGGATCATTGGTGTAGTCAAGTTATCGATCTGAAAAAAATATTTTTCTTTTTTACATTTCCAACACATTTATAGGGGACACAATCAGATTGCGGATCCCTTTTCTAAGGAAGTAGTGCACCTTGGAAGTGGCCTCCTGGAAGTGGAAGAGTTTATCGAAGATAAACTGATTTACAAATCTTCTCTACTATTTTTTTCATTAGAGGAGCACCCTCTTTTTTGTCACTTCAGGCATGTTTAGGTTTATTTATCCTTTTTTGGATTATTGTTTTTTGGGTTATAGATCTCAACATGGGGACATGGTACACGCTCTTCTATATTTTTGTAAGTTTGTTATGTGCCGATAAGAAAAACTTTGTATATATGGGAATTTGCAGGAATACTTGTTTTGTAATCTCTGTGATCTATACGGTTACCTTTGATTCTATGAATAACAAGGAACTATTTTTTTCTTCTTGAAAAAAATGTTAGGATTATTTAATCCTCCCTTGACCATCTAATTGATCATCTTGAATAACTTAGGGATACATTATTACTGTACTAGAGTGTGGGGAACACATATAAATGTTAATTGCCACTTACTGCATGTTCATGCATGACTTTATGTTCCTCTGAGACCAATCCCTGCATTATAGGAGACCACTCTGAGTGCCACCAACAACCTCCATTAGTTGGTTGTGGTAGGTAAGCAGTTATGTTGAGTCAACCTCCAGTTAGATTTAGTTAGATCACCCTCAGTCAGTATAACACTAGTTTTGCATGGTTGCATGGGGAAGTGGTGCCTTTTTCCACCTACCTCATCAGTTTAACTGATTTAGACATCAGGAGTTATACTAGTGGCTCCCATGCAATGATTTAGACACTCCTAGTTATCTATTCAGTCAGATTGAGTTGGTAGATTTGACTCCTATCCACATGATTCAAATTCTCCTTATTGTAACACTGTTGTATTACTGCTAAGTGAATGAAGATTAGTGTTGTAATTAACTCCTCAATTCTTATCATATTTGTCTCAATTTTTTCTTGTTCAGTGTACATTGTTCTTGATATTCAACTGAATAATCCTACTTCACAATTTCTCTCATTTTCCTGTAGATCAATGGTTCACAAATTCAACATGGTATCAAAGCCTTGTTCAAGCTAGAAACAAGTCTTTTCTGATCTCCATTTTACACTAGAAGCAACTGAGTTCCCACATAAATCCTAGAATTAGAGCCTTTCTCCCTCTAGATTATGTCCAGAGAATTCTATCTAGGTGTGGCAGACTCTAAGAAAGTGTACATGTCAAGGTGGAAAGGCTTGAAACTGACATGATTGTGAATTGAATTTGGTTTTTATAGTTTTTTTCAGGTATCTATGTAGCTTCTTGAGGAATTGACTGTTCAACATATAGAGAGATGGATCCCTTAGCTCTCATACCTCGAATCCTTACACCCTTCAACTACACTGATTAGAGGGTAGATATGCAAGTGTCCTTGCGTAAGCTTGGCTTGTATAGGATAACTATGGGGCAGAGAAAATGAGCCCCAATAGTATGTTGAGAAGAACAAATTTTTGAATCCGCTTGATGAGGCCTTTGGGTTCATGTGCACCCATATATCCCAGGATAGTTTATTCCACCTTGAGGGACTAAGGAATCCGAAGGAAGCTTGGGAGAAGCTTGAATCTTTGATTGGAAAACAATATGAGCTTAGAGGGAAAATATTGGAGAATGATATCATTGCTCTACAACCCAATAGTTTTGAATATATTCAATAATTCTTCACAAAATACAAGTCACTAGTACTACAATGCAAAGAATGCGAATTGGAGAGGAAAGATGAGTAACTTGTGTTGTCTGTACTGAGAAAGATTGGATTTGAGTACTCAGTCTTTGTCTCTACATTCCATTTTGGGAGAGATTCCATCCCCAATTGGAAGATTCCTTCTCTAGATGCTTTTGTTGAGTCCTTAATACAAGAGCAAGATAAATTGGTTCAAACGGGAGTGATTCAAACCTCCAAGAATCAAGCACTCTTGATTAAAGACTCAAACAATGCACAAGAAAGAGGGAATCACATAGGGAGGGAGACCAAAGACACTGATTCGAAGCTAAAGGAGAATAAATAATCTTCTGATGGAGCCTTAGGTTCCAGGAAAAAGAAGAATAAGTTCCCACAATGTATGAGAGGATTTCATCTAGAGAGCCAGTGGATGAAGAAGACCATCGACCACCTATCAACACTCCTTGAACAAAACAATATTTCCCTTCCACAAGGAGCAAAGAAGTCTGATTTTGGACAACTGACAGAAGATCATTAGAGGTGTCATTCCTTGAAGGAAAGCCTCACTTCGTCAAAGGATTACTTGATAGATTCTGGAGCATCCAACCACATGGTTTCCTCCATGGAATCCTTCACCACTCTCACTCTGTAAGGAGGACCTACCATTCATATGGGGTATGACTCCCAAATCCCAGCGGATGGGAGAGGTTCTATTAAAATCCAACATGTTGAGTTCAAGAATGTACTCTATGTGCCCTCTCTTGCAGCAAATTTTTCATCTATTTATCATATGCCACATGCTGGATCGTCAAAGCAAGTTGTATTTGGTCCTGACTCAGTGTATATCTTAGATATCTCAAATGGGAAAATTATAGCGAAGAGTGTTTCAAACCATGCCTCCAAGGCATATGAATTCTCACACTTTTTTCCATACTCAGCGCCAACACAATCTCAACAACCATTCTAAAGGGAATGTAAAAACTCTCTTTCATCTCCATTTGCATATAATGACATGTTGTCTAAAATTTCAGTTTTAGAAGATGAGGAACAAGATCAACATGATCTTGATATTTAAATTATACCTCAAGAGGATCTAGATCCAGATTTAGCTCCTATTCCAAATCAGAAGCCTAAATGGGCCCAAAATCTCATTGAAGCAGTTGGGAATGGTGTTGGGAATCTAGATGATAGAAAAAACCGAGGTCCCAATATCAAAATGAAAGTGTTTCACTCTCTCACACAAATTAACTACCTACAGAGTGGTGCAACAAACTTCCATAGAAATGCTACTTGATGTTGAATATTGATTCAAAATTTGGCCCACTGATGAAAAAAATGGATCATTCCATTCCTCCTCTAGAAAGAAGAAACAAAAGCAACATTCAACAGATCTGAATAAGATGGAAAGGTTCACATGCACAGTCCCAGGATGATGATGCACAAAAGAACCATGATTCTACATGGTTGCTCCACAGAGTTGCACATTGCAACAAAATATTTACAAGTTTTTACCCAAAGAGGAAGATTTTCTTTTAAGTATAGCTTGTTTTCATGATTCCTGTTTATTTTTTTGGTTTTTTTTTCCCATGATGTTTTCCCCATTTTTTTTAGTTTATTAAGCATCTTTTATTTATTTTAGATTGTATGGGTGACTTTTTGCCTAGTTTCCAGGGCCCAAGTTGTCCAAGTTAGGATTAAGGGGGGGGGGTGTTAGGATTATTTAATCTTCCCTTGACCATATATAGTCTAATTGATCATATTTCCTAACTTAGGGAGACATTATTACTATACTAGAGTGTGGGGAACACATATATAGGTTAACTGCCACTTACTGCATGTTCATGCATTAGTTTATGTGCCTTTGAGACCAATCCCTACATTATAGGAGACCACTCTGAGTGCCACCAACATCCTCCATCGGTTGGTTGTGGTAGGTAAGCAGTTATGTTGATTCAACCTCTAGTTACATTCAGTTAGATCACTCTTACTCAGTCTAGCGCTAGTTTCACATGGATGCATGGGGAAGTGGTGCCTTTTTCCACCTACCTCATCAATTTAACTGATTGTCGAACTGATTTAGACATCTGGAGTTAGACTAGTGGATCCCATGCAATTATTTAGACACTCCTAGTTAGCTATTTAGTTATATTGAGTTGGTAGATTTGAATCCTATCCACGTGATTCGAATTATCCTTATTGTAACACTGTTGTATTACTGCTGAATGAATTAATATTAATTTTGTAATTAACTAATAAATTCTTATAATATTTGTCTCAAATTTGTCTTGTTCAGTGTACATTTTTCTTGATATTCCACGACATAATCCTACTTCACAATTGCTCTCATTTTCCTGTAGATCAATGGCTCACAATTTCAACAAAAAAGATATATAATGACTAGTACATCAAGGCTATAGTCAATGATTCTTAAAAAGTGTGTAGCGTAACCATAAACCATCCATCTTTTGTGACAATATTAATGGTTTAAGATGGACAACAAAACATGTTTGATTATTTTAGCTCTTCAGTCAATCCAAACTTTAAAATGGGTTCTAGAATATAACAACCTTCTTCTAATTAATGAAAATGGTTCTTTCTATCAAATTTATCTAGGTATCATTTTATCAATAAAAATAGTTATTTCTATCAAATTTATATAGTTATCATTTTACCAAGGGCTAAGGATCGATTGCTCCAATTAATGCAGCCAACATATAAAACTAAATGCACAAACTATTACCACATGAACTTGAGTCATGTCTATCTTCAAGCAGTATTTAAACAAGGCATAGTTGCAAAGAAACTTATTCCCTACTTAAGGGATAGATACGATGTGTTTTTTTTTTATCAAGGTTGCTTGCACATTTAGATGTGAAAGATGTTCGATAGTTTATAGTTTTGTGATATTGGACTAGCCACTTTGTGGCTCTCACCTGCTTATAGTTTTGTGATAGTTTTTTTAATTTTAGTAGAGACATATGTCTGATTATTATTAAGCTTATAATATATATTAAATAAAGTATTGCACTTTTAATAGGATATATTAGGTTTAGCATTTCACAAATGACATATCTAGTTTAATTAGTCAAGTCGTTGGGATTAGAAAACTAATCCAATGATTAGATCCATAAACCTATATGTTTTTGTTATGTTGATTCTAGATCAACCCAACTTGTTTTAAATGTTTTCCAACATTCTTAAGAAGAGATATTATTGGGTTGTTTATTTGACCCATTGAATTGCATCCCGACCATAAATAAATAAAAAACTTCGGTTGTCTATTTGACCCATTGAATTGCGTCTACACAGAAATAATATTGTCGAGGATCAACTTGCACCTTATATCAATCATAAAGTTGTCTAACCAAGGATTTTATTCTTCTATCATTTAGGGATAATTCCTCATTTCTCGTCCAAGACTTCACCTTATCCTGGGTCATGATGCTTTTGAAAACAAAATTAAGTAGACTGCTGCTAAAACATACTAAAGGAATAGATAAACGTGAAAGATTTTGATAGAAATTTGGGATTTATAGCCCACCACTACAATTCACAAACCTTTTCTAAGTGAGAAGTGATTAAGTTAGAAGGTGAAGAAAATATAGAGAATATATTAGATAATACTTTTAATCTATGAATCTACCTACAATAGTTATAAGGTGAATAAATTATAATGTATATTAGATCAACATTTTAATGTATGAATCTATGTACAACAGTGGCAGACATTTTATAAACAAATCAATGTAACTATAATGCTAACTGGCTACAACTATGTTTAAACAACCTAATGCATGGAAATAGGTTGGAAAATAAAAATAAACTGTTCTTATATCTTATTCATCAGATTCTTAAGTGAAAGATCTTATGAATCAAATATAACCATATGATTCACAAATGTGAGGAAATTAATTTTAATGTTTTTACATGAATTAGTGATCAATATATGCTTGAAGTTATCCAAATGGGTGAATTGATTTGCAATATCAATCTAGGAATTTAAAGAGTTATCAAAATAGAAGGTTTGCAAAAAATATATCTTAACATTTTTAAATGAATTCATAATCAATATAAGTTATAAAGTTTCCCACAGATGCCCTCCATTTGTAATATTGCATATTTGTTTTCAAAAATTATATGCATTTTTTTTAAATTTGCAAATCATAAATTTTTTATAACAATTTGGGATTTTGAACCATATAATTTTGCTCAAGAAAATATAGAAAAATGTTATTTTATAATATTGAGAAAATTTTAATAATCATATGAAATATATTCTTAGAATATAAATTCTTTTAAAGCAAATAGATCAAAATTAAAGTTCAAATTCAGTGACCATCATTGTTATTATAAAATCCAAGTTAACTTCAAGGGACGTAGAAGCACTAATTAATCAAGTTAAACTCTAATTAAAAAAATCATAAATAAATACATTAAATCAATTCATTTCAATTTTATATTTTTTAAAATGTTAAATTAATATGTATAGTAAAAATATATGTTTGCAAATTTGATCTTAGCATTTCGATTCAAATGCTAACTAAGGGAACAACCTCCCATCATAGGAAACAAATACAAGTAACAAGTAATTGAAAGTATCCATAGTCCATTGGATGTAGCTTGGGTGGTTGGGAGGAATGCTGTTACCCTCTCCACCTAGGTTCAATTCCTTGTAAGTGACATGATGTGCCCTTAAATGGTTCTATATGATGATCTTGTTTTTGAGCCCCTAATGTTCCGAAATTATTGACCACTCCATGTTCCCTTGTGGATTTCGGAGAGGCATTAATGGGCGTAGCAAGCATTAATATATGGTGTCATTAACCACACATAAAATTATAACTATCCATAGAAAATAAATACAATTGAATCTCTTAGGCCAAGTAATTCATGGACACAAGTTGCAATCATGTTATTGTATGCATAACATGTGGAAGGTTCATGCATCAACTTCCATTGTGGTCTCTTACGAGCTTTTGCAATGCTACCTAGTGCTTGGATAGTTGACTAAATCAAATCGATGCAACCATGAAGATAGTGAGTCATAACCAATATACCTTTTTATTTCTCCTTCGAAATTCCATTTGAGTCAATGTCCTACCATGAATGAAAGGACACATTGTGTGTAGGGTAAATTTATGTTGGAAACAATTGCAAAGCCATGAAATTACCACATAATACATCGCTACATGTTGAGAGTCTATTCTTAGAGCTGAATAATAGAAAGTCATGAATATGAATTTGTGGATGGAAGGAATTACTGATGCATTGTAATTTGACAGAAAATAAAGTAGATGCAAGAGTATCAACTGGTTTTCAAATCACTTTCAAGGCCTGAGAGGGACAACTCTGAGTCTTTTGATTTCAATAATTGAAGCTAGAGATGCCTACCAGAGCCACATTCACTATCTATATAGATTTCAACTTTCATCTTCCAATTCAATAACTATCATTCTAGATGCAAAACCTTTTCTCAAAAGTAATAAATGGGAACCTCAAGATTCTTCAAGCCAAAAAAACCTAACATTTATTTCAAATTTCCTCACCAAAGTTCACAAAAGGAAGTTGTAGGCTCGACAATTTGCTTAATCAATGTACCCCTTTCATAAAGAATACGCCCCCTTTAAGTTGATGAAGTTATGGGGAAATACCACCTACTGGATAAGGATTGCATTCTTTGCTCATTTTATTAATTGTGATCATGTTCCTTAAATAGTATTACAAGTTTTTGTTAGTCTCAATTGTCATAAGTGGCCTTAAAGAAGCGCTTTAACCATAGATCCTGAACTAAGTGGTATGCGAGACTTAACCAAACGAACTAGTTAATAAGGTGGGTGAGATGAAGATAAAGTAAATCAAGGATTTGTAAATAACATGTTATTTCTTATGTTCACCTAAAAAAATGTGTGAAATGGATATGGGTTCCAAGATCTAGTGCCTTGGTGCAGCAGGAAATTACCAAGATGGATGGTCCACACATAATTGGTAATTTCATTTTATGATGCAAGTTGAATTTAGTTGCATGAACTAAATTGTGGAATTCTAGAATAATTTCCATTGAAGTCTATTGGAAACCAACAATGCCAGAAGAAAGAGAAATAGGGAAACATTGAGTGGTAAATCCAGTTTTTGAAGGGTCTTGGACACAGTGCTTGGTGCAACACTGAATATTTGAGACAACCAAGGAAACCAAGTCTTTAATACTTGGGTGGATTCTTTAGATGTGCATAGAAGGTTGACACAATTATTGGCTGTTACTTGACAAGTACATAAGAAAATTTATGAAAGAAGATGATGAAATCCATGACTATGAGCTTGGAATGGTGGGTTCAAGGGATCCAACAGATGTATCAGTGCATGTAAACAGTTAGAGAAGACCAATGCATGGGCTAAATATTAGATGCAAAGGTTGAAAAAGTTTACTAGACCAAGTAGAGGCTTGGGTGCAACTACAACCTAATTTGAGATCATTCAAAGAATTAAAGGAATCCTATGATAGTACAACATGACAACCACTGGTTTAGGGTGGATAATGGGAATGAATATATCCTAAAACAATCAACTTTAAATTGATAGACTTTTATCATCCATAGGCCTGGAATCCCCTCATCAACAAATGCTGCTTCAACTGCCTAACATGCAACGAACCCTACATGCGTCCATTTGCATGTGTCATATGCCATTAAGGATTTCAATTGGTGAAGGAACATGTCTAAGGCACGTCTAAGGTGTGTAGGAACACCAAGTGCAACATATTTCTAGACTTCCAATATCATGCATTCCTATGAATCAAGGCTTGTATCTAAAATTTATATACAATATTTAATGATGGATAGATAATGTTAATACCATCCTTAACATTAATTCATATCAGTATATGCTATCCATATTTTGGCTCAAAATATTAGGTTAAATTTAGTTGGAATTGCTCTTTCCTACCCCCTTGCCTCGATAAGAGTCCAAATAAGGCATACAAGATTTGATTGTTCAAAATAAAGTGTATTCTCCAAACTCAGCTTAAAACTTAGCCTAATGTGAAATAGTAGATTTTATTTACATGTAGACTAATTCAAAAAGCTGACAAGCCCTTTCATAGAGTCCCTGTCAGCCTGAAGGTAGAGACTAATAAGTCAATGCTTCGTTCGAATCATAATAATATCCTCCTCAATATTTCCCGCAGGATAGGGAAAAACAATAGTAGCAATGACTATATGATAAATATAAATAAAGATACACATCTCACAAGGTTGGGTATTAGTGATCTCATTGTCCAATTCAATGGCCAATATTTAGTCTATACAATCAATCTAGAAAAATAATGACCTACAAAAATTCCACGGGAATCCATTCAATAACTTAGATCACTCAAAAGAACTAAGGCACACAATGGTTTAATTCAATATTAAAGAAGAAATAAGATCATTGTAGTTCACAATACTCTCAAACTTATAAAAGAATTACTCAAAGTAACTCATCAAACCCACTAGCTTCAAATGGAAGATATTCACATTCTACAAAAACTTGTTCAAGAACCAAAAAATTATAATACCATGTTGGAACAAAAACAAAATAACAAAAATGAAAATAGATATTGCAAGAGTTGTGGTGGTGTGAATAGAAAAAAACCCCAACATATGGGATTACACACCCCAAAATTATCCCTATTATATGGATCTAAAATTATCAAGTGGACATAGTCAACTTGAATTACCTAGTAGGTGGTTATTCAAGTCCACTCCTTCATCGAATCCTTTGACGGTTGGATCCATCTTTATGATTGATTACACATGCCAAATTTTTTTTAAAAGATATTTGGGGGTAGTCCTTAAAAACCCCCCTCAAAGGTCTAATTCTCAGGACTTTTCGGGGGGTTCTAAAGGTGGCTTGCGACGGTTTTGCTAAACCCCCCCAAACATTTTTTAAGGTATTTGGGGGTGGTCCTTAAACCCCCCCCCCCCTCAAAAGTCTAATTATCAGGACTTTTTTTTTTTTTTGGGGGGGGGGGGGTTAAAAAAACCCGCCGCAAGACCCCTTTAGGGGGGGTTTTTTTAACCCCCCCCCCCCCCCCCCCCCTTTTTTTTTTTTTTTTGGGGGGGGGGGGGTTAGAAAGACACCCCCTAAAGGTGTGTTGCGGCGGTTTTGCTAACCCCCCCCACCCCCCAATTTTTTTTAAGGTATTTGGGGGTGGTCCTTAAAAACCTCCCTCAAAAGTCCCGAGAATTTGTCTTTTGGGGGTGGTTTTTAAACCCACCCCCCAAAAAAAACTCGCACGATGGATAGTTTGCGTCGGCGTCGCGAAATTCTGTAGGGCCCTCCACATTGAACATCGAGGATTTAAAGTAGGTGGAGATCTCAATTCATGAAGGATTTCGCGATGGGAACATGCATGCATGATAGAAAAGATGCGGATCGTGAAATTCGGTAGGAGCCACACCAGTGAATGGTCAAGATTCATCGTAGCCTCAGATCTACGGATGAAATTTTTTTCGCGATGCAAAGATGCAAGGGAGAAAAAGAATACAGAGCTTGTGAAAGGCGGATAAAGGGATAAATAAATGAATGATCCAGATCTGATCGGGTAAGGATCTACGATCTAGAACCTTTTTGCAAATAGAAGATGACCACTCTGAAGGTGCATTTCAAATCACAGAATCAATAAGGAAACAAGAAATTGACGGTTAAAAAGGATCCATGACGAGATCGATGGTTGAGATATAATTTCAGAATGCGAGCTGCATAGAAGTTAATGGAAATGGAAAAATTGAGGGAGAATAATGAAATAAAAATAGCACAAAAGATCAATGGTGCAAAACAGATCGGGAAGAAATGGAAGGCTGAGAAACTTTTCGGTCACCAAAGATGCAAGAGAGTTAAGAATATGGAAAATCAAAGACCATACATTATTTTATTTGCTTGCATCGATAGAAGAAGATGATAGATGGTACAGAAGGAGCCAATTCCTATGACGCCCATCATCCAGTTGTCAAACACTAAGTAGTTCCTTTTTGTCCCCCCTGAAAGTTGTATAAATGTCTCAAATGGAAAATATAGAAACTCAGGGCTTAGAATACCATAAAGTAGAAGAACTATTGGATGATAGGAATGCTCATGTTTTTGACCTTGTCCTTTTAAATGGACCCATTGAAGCTGTGAAACAGAAGTTGAATTTACTAAGGGACCAGGGAACAGACCTTCATAACATCTATCAATCCTTTTTTCACCTTTTTGCTACAGAACAAACCCCTAGTTTCCCGGAATTTGTGGAATGGTGTGTAAACAACTATTCTTGATAAAAAAGAGTCATAATGAACCTTGACTGTTCCACCATTCTGTGTCCTGTTAATTCCTTAGTCATGAGGAAAACCCTATCTATCCCTGAAGAGTTTAACTTAAAGGCTAAATATTACAGTGAAGAGTCTATACTCCGATGTTTTAAGGAGTCCTATTGAGTAAATTAGCTGTCATTGATGTCAAATAAATTATAAGAAGTCAAAGATATGGTGGCAGACTGAAGGTTGTAGGTATCCAGAATAAAAAAGGAATAACCCTGCTACAGGTTGCAAGTTGCAGGGTGAACGACAAATGAATAACCCTATAGAAAGTGGAACGATTGAGATCGATCATCCAATGTTGTTGCTGAATGAACCAGCAAAGAGGTTAAACACGTACGGAGTGATAATGTTCTATGAAGGATTAAGATTGGACAGTAGAGGTTAGTCCCACCCTAGATTTAGCGGCTGAGGATCAATTTCACAAAAGATAGGCGGAAGGATGAAGTTCCACAACAATCAAGATCAAACGGCTTATATTAGTCTCGCACTAGATCCGACAATTAAGGATTAATTCTGACAGTTAGGCGGAAAATCCAAAGTTCCGTAAAAGATCAAGATCAGACGGTTGAGATTAGTTCCATTAAAAGAGATCGACGGTGCGGAAGAAAAAATGTGGAAATTGAATTGCGAAAGTAACGTTTAAATATTTTATGAACCCGCAATCCGCAACCCGCAATTCTAAAGATCGAAGTTAAGGAAAGACTCCGTAAGAGATCGACGGTGTGGAATAAATCTTGCTGAAAGGAGCTTGCAGAAATTCGAGATACAATTTGAGGAAATGCTACATCCCGCATCCCGCATCCCACAATATGAAGATCGACGTTCATGGAGAAGCTCGATGAATATCAACGGCGGGGAATCGTTGAAACAAAAACTTGGTGTGAAAATACAATTTCAAGAATAAAGCTGTAGAGTAGATCAACGGTCCAGAGAGATTCAAACACAAGATCAACGGTCTGGATTGTATTTAGAGAAGCAGATTACGGAAGCACCAAAAAATGATAAATAGGGCTGCGGAAATGAATTCTGAGCTGTGAGAAGAACGAAACGGTGCATTTGCTGAAACTTAACGAAGAAATGATGTGACGGTTGAATGGGTAGATGATGAAGAGGCATGTATGTAAGTAAACAGTTGTGATCCAAAACGAAAGAGTGCAGTTATGGAGAGATGCGTTGGTAGGTAATAGGTAAAAGGTATTTATTGAATGAATGTGTAAATAATGAAGTGTCTATGTTAGTAAGCTTGATAGAGTCCAAAGTGAATAGTTTACAACTGTTCCAAAAGACCGAGAAAATCAGAACATGGTGGCAGGGTGGTGCTAGGGCAAGCCACAGGTCTCCAGGGGGTTGAAGCCTCCTTCTAGTCGTAGTTGGAGAACAGGGTGTCGTAGCATCCTTGTTTGTTGAAGCAGGTAGAAAACTATAGGGGTGTTGTAGCATCCGAGTCTGTAGTTGCAGGCAAAACCTAGGGTGTGTTTTGCATCCTTTTTGTAGTAGCAGATAAACAATTTTGTAAAATTCATCTTATTAATGAGTTTGTGTTGGTGGTTTTCTCTTTGAGGTTTCCACGATAGAAACTGTGTTTTAATTGTTGATTATTGTGTGTTTTATTAATTAAGAGTCATTATTGATTCACCGCCCCCTCTTAGTATTGTGGGATAAACCAACAATTGGTATCAGAGTAGGTTCCTTTAGCACAGTTTAACCACTAGAAGGTATATCCTTTATAAAACCACTATGGATCAACAATAAGGCTTGGACACTAACAGACCTCCACTATTTACAGGAGAAAAATATGCATACTGGAGTGTAAGGATTAGGTCTCATCTGATGTCCCTGGGATGGAAGGTTTGGGCATCAACTGAAAAAGAACATAACATAGGAAACCAATACCCCACAGACACAGTAGAGCTAGGCCAATATGAAGGCAATGCCAAAGCCCTAAATGCAATCTTGGGTAGTTTAACACACTCAGTATTTACTAAAGTTATGCAATGCACATCTGCCAAAAAGCCTGGGACAAGTTGAAAAGAATCTACGAAGGAGAATCTAAGGTCAAAGAATCCAAACTTCAAACATATAAAGGTCAATTTGAAAGTCTTAAAATGAAAGAAGAGGAGAATATTGGTGAATACCTTCTTCGTGTAGATGAAGTTGTTAATGCAATTAGAGGGCTTGGAGGAAAATTAAAAGAAGAGGAAATGGTAAGCAAGTTACTAAGAACATTACCAATGAGGTATAACCCAAAGGTATCCACCTTAGAAGAACGAGATGATCTTAAAAAGATAACAATGGATGAGCTACATGGAATTCTCACTGCGTATGAGATGAAAATAGGACAAAATGGATTTTCAAAAGGGGAAGTAGCTTTTAAAGCCTTCTTAAAAAATCAATCAAAAAACCCAAATGATGAGGAAGCCTTTTTCATTAATAAACTTGAGAGAGGGACTGGAACATACAAGGGGAAGTTACCTTTAAAATGTTTTAATTATGGAAGGATTGGACATTTTGCCACTAAATGCATCTACATTAAACAAGATGAGAATGAAGAAAAGGAAACTTCAAAATTCAAAAGGGGTAAACCAGGAAACAAGAAAAAACCCTATGAGAAAAGGAAAATTGTGTACACCATAGAAGATAGTGAAGATTTAGATGGAAGTGAAGTTGAAGAAACTGAAGTTTTATTTATGGGTCTAGATACTCAAGCCTCAAATAGTGACTCATATATAGAAGTAGAAGTAGACCTAAGAGCTGAACTTGTTAGCGCTCTTGAAAAACTTGAGAAATGTATGAAAAAGAACAGACAGTCAAATATTATCATTAGTCAGTTGGAAGCTCAACTTCTAGATGCCAAAAAGGTTGACGAGGACCTAAATATACAACTCAAAAGAAGAATACAAGAGTCTCAAAAGCTTGCAGAAGAAATCATGCAATTCAAGAGAAAGCTTGATGAAGAATTTATCAAGTCAAAGTTTGAGAATAGCTCAAGGATTCTAGATGACATTATGAGTAGCCAAAGACCATCAAATGATAGATCTGGATCGGGGTTCGTTAAAGAAAAGAATCCAGAGAGTTTTCTTGTGACCAATCAAGAAGGTAGTAAGAAAAGCTATGCTGAAGTACTAAAGACTCCAGCTAAAAAGGAAGGAAGCAAGAAAACAGGCTTAATTTCTTAGGATAAAAATAGAAATAATATAGCACCAAAGAGACCAAATAGATATCTACAGATATTCTTAGGTCACTGCTATTCTTGTAATAATTTTGGTCATAAAGCATTAAATTCCAGAGCATAGAATGTCAAAGGGAAATAAGTTGAAGGGAAATAAGAATCTTTTTACACTACTCCAAAAATATGACATAGAATGTCATAAGTGTAATAACCATGGACATATGGCAAGAGATTGTAAGCGGACGAATCCTACAAGAATATTGTTGCAATCAAATCTCAGAACACCAAACAAAAGAGATATTGGAGAGAAAAGGAAGAAAGGGAAACTTCCATGATTGCCTTATGTGAAACCGAAAGCCAAAACTTATGGAACTTGGATAGTGGTTGTTCAAAACATATGACTGGTGACCGAAGAAAATTCATAACACTAAAAGATAATAAGGGAAAAGTCACTTTTGGAGACATCCTATCCTCCAAAATAATCGACAAAGGAACAACTATTGTCAACAGCAAGATCAAAGAAGAAAATGTTTTGCTAGTTGAAAAATTCAAGCCTAATCTTCTTAGTGTAAGTCAAACATGTGACCAAGGAAACATTTGTATCTTTGACTCAGAAAAATGTGAAATCAAGAATAAGAAATCAGGAAAGGTTGTTGGCATTGCTATGAGAAATACAAACAATGTATACATATTGGAAAATGAAAACCGAGGTTACTTAAGTATGGTAGATGAAAGTTGGTTATGGCACAAAAGTTTGGGACATTTAATTTTTGAAAATCTTGCCAAAATAAGCACGAATGAAGTTGTAAGAGGTCTACCTAAAATTATAGTTCCTCTGAACTATGTGTGTAGACATTGTCAACATGGGAAGCAAACCAGAGCCAGGTTTAAAATAAAAGAACATATGACCTCACACCCTCTGGAAATAATACACATAGACCATTGTGGACCAACCAGAACTAAAATTATGCAAGGAGATCACTATTTCATGTTGCTAATTGATGATTACACAAGGATGACCTGGGTGGCATTTCTCAAAGAAAAATCAGAAGCCTTTGAAAAAATTAAAATCTTCAAGGAAATGGTTGAAAATGAGTCTGGTATGAAAATCAAGTGTCTTAATCAGATAATGGGGGAGAATTTACCTCAAATGAATTCAATGAGTTCTGTGAAGGTCATGGAATTAAGAGGAAATTTTCAACTACAAAAACTCCTCAGCAGAATGGGGTTGTTGAAAGGAAAAAAAGAACAGTCCAAAAAGCTGCCAGAACTATGCTCAATGAAGCAAAACTATCAGATTCATTTTGGAGAGAAGTTGTATACACAACTGTCTACGTACTTAACAGAAGATAACTCAGAGTGAATAATGATAAGAGCCTCTACGAATTGTGGTATGGAAGCACTATGGAAGACCATCCTTGGTCAAATATTTTAAAGTGTTTGGCAGTAACTGTTACCTCAAAAGAAACGAGGACGAACTTGGAAATTTAGACTCCAGGATTGATGATGGAATATTTTTAGGATACTCATCCACCAAAAAGGAATATAGGCGTTACAATAAAAGGTTACATAAAATTGTAGAAAGTGCTGATGTGAAAGTAGATGATATAAAACTAAGGAAACAGAAAAATCTTGACAGTATTGAAAATACATGTGATGATGAAATAAAAGACTTGCAAAAGGACGAGAGCATTCATAACGAAGAAGAAGACAAAGAGAAGGAATATACATAGGAAGATGATGAATATTTCCCTAGACTTGACACTAAAACTCCTTCTAGAAGGGTACAAAAGGATCATCCAGAGTCAGAGATCATGGGTGATAAAAATGCTCGAGTGAAAACAAGAAGACAACTACCAGATGTGGAACAAGCCCTAATCTCAATAGTAGAACCCAAGAACGTTACAGAAGCCAGCAAAAGTGATGGATGGGTCAAAGCCATGAATGAAGAACTAGATCAAATTAAGAAAAATGAGACCCGGGAACTTGTCTCAAGACCTGGAGATAAGAACATTGTAGGAACCAAATGGATTTTCAAAAACAAGTTCAACCAATATGGACAAGTAATAAGGAACAAAGCAAGACTGGTTTGTAAGGAGTATGCCCAAGTGGAAGGTATTTATTTTGAAGAAACTTATGCTTTTGTACATCGACTTGAAGCAATCATAATGTTTTTTGCACTGTCATGCCATAAAAACTTCAAAGTATATCAAATGGATGTCAAGTCTGCATTCCTGAATGGAAAACTAGAAGAAGAAGTGTATATTAAAAAATCTGAAGGGTTTCTCTTGTCTGAAAACAAAGATTATGTTTGTAAACTCAAAAAGGAACTCTAAGGTCTCAAACAAGCTCCAAGAGCATGGTTTACAAGACTAGATAGTTACTTGAAACAACAAGGTTTTAAAAGAGGAGTCACTGAAAGTAATCTTTACCTAAAAATCGAAGATAAAAATATGATCATTGTTGTTGTCTATGTGGATGATATAATTTTTTGAAGGAATCTTCAAATCCTAAGTGTAGACTTTCCCTTTGAAATGAAGAAAGAATTCGAAATGTCAATGTTGGGTGAATTGACATTCTTCTTGGGATTGCAAGTCTACCAAACAGACGAAGGAATTTTCATCTCTCAAACTAAGTACATCAAAGATATGTTGAAAAAGTTTAAAATGGAAGATTCCAAACCTGTTGGTACTCCTATGGTCACTGGTTGCAAGTTAAGTAAGGATGATGAATATTTGGAAGTAGATCATACCATCTTTAGATCCATGATTGGAAGTCTATTATATGTAACAACCACAAGACCAGATGTGATGCAAGCTGTTGGATTGGTGGATAGATTCCAGTAAGCTCCCAAATATAAACATGTAACAATAGTAAAAAGGATTTTTAAATATCTAAAAATTAACATGGAGTATGTTTATGGTATCCAAAAGGACAAGACTTTACCTTGAAAGAGTTTATTGATGCAGATTGGGAAGGAAGTATTGATGATCAGGAAAGTACTAGTGGAGCAGCATTCTTTCTGGGAAATTCTTTAGTATCATGGTTAAGTAAAAAAAATCCTCCATTTCACTCTCTATAGCAGAAGCATATTATATTGCTGCTGCGTCATGCTGCACTCAGGTTATTTGGATGAAACAAACCCTAGAATATCTACTTGTAAAATATGAACATCCAATAGTGATCAACTGTGATAACACTACTGCTATAAATATGTCTAAAAATCCTATCATGCATTTGAAGAAAAACATATAGAAATCAAGTATCACTATCTAAGAGAATGAGTATCTCAAAAAGCTGTCAGATTAGAATACATTAACACAAAATAACAGATTGCGGACATTTTCACCAAACCACTACCTAAGCAAGCCTTTGAGCATCTTACACAAAAGATGGTAGTCATTCCTTTACAAAAGCACTAAAATAAGGAAGCAAAATCTCAAGGGGAGATGTGATGACAGGGGGAGCTGTCAGATAGAGAGGTCTCTTTGTCATTGATGTCAAAGGGGGAGAATGATTAAAGATCTTTTCATCAATTCCAAAGGGGGAGATTGTTGAGTAAATAAATTTTCATTGATGTCAAATTAGTTATCAGAAGTCAAAGATATGGTGGTATACTGAAGGTTGCAGGTATCTAGAATAACAAAGGAATAACCCTGCTACAGGTTGCAGGTTGCAGGGTGAATGACAAACGAATAACCCTATATCAAGTTGAACAACTGATATCGATCATCCAATGTTGTTGCTAAATGAACTAGTGCAGAGGTTAAACACGTATGAAGTGACAAAGTTCCGCGAAGGATTAAGATTGGACGACAGAGGTTAGTCTCGCCCTAGATCTAGCGACTGAGGATTAGTTCCAAAAAAGATAGGCGGAAGGATGAAGTTTTACAATAATCAAGATCGGATGGCTTATATTAGTCCCGCACTAGATCCGATGATTAAGGGTTAATTCTGATAGTTAGGCGAAAAATCCAAAGTTCCGTAAAATATCAAGATCAAATGGCTAAGATTAGTTTCATTAAAATAGATCAGCGGTGCGGAAGAAAAAATGCGGAAATGGAATTTCGGAAGTAACATTTTAATATTTTATGAACCCGCAATCCGTAACCCACAATACAGAAGATCGAAGGTCAGGAAAGACTCCACAAGATATCGATGGTGTGGAAAAATCCTTGCAGAAAGGAGCTTGCGGAAAGTCGAGATATGATTTGAGGAAATGTTACATCCCACATCCCACAATGTGAATATCGATGCTCATGGAGAAGCCCGATGAAGATCAACGGTGGGGAATCGTTGAAACAAAAACTTGGTGCAGAAATACGATTTCAAGAAGAAATCTATAGAGTAGATCAATGGTCCGGAGAGATTTGGACATAAGATCAACGACCCGGATTGTATCTGGAGAAGAAGAATATGGAAGCACTAGAAAATGATAAACAGGGTTGTGGAAATGAATTCTGAGTTGTGAGAAGAACGAAACGATGAATTTGCTGAAACTTAATGATGAAATGATGCAACGGTGGAACGGGTAGATGATGAAGAGGTATGTGTGTAAGTAAACAGTCATGATCCAAAACGAAAGAGCACAGTTATGGAGAGATGCATTGGTAGGTAATAGGTAAAAGGTATTTATTGAATGAATGTGTAAAGAATGAAGTGTCTCTGTTAGTAAGCTTGACCAAGTCCAAAGTGAATAGTTTACAACTGTTCCAAAAGACCGAGAAAATCAGAACAAGGTGGTATGGTGGTGCTAGGGAAGGCCACAGGTCTGCAGGGGGTCGAAGCCTCCTTCTAGTCGTAGCTGGAGAACTGGGTGTCGTAGCATCCTTGTTTGTTGAAGCAGGAAGAAAACCATAGGGGTGTTGTAGCATCCTAGTCTATAGTTGCAGGAAAAACCTAGGGTGTGTTTTGCATCCTTTCTGTAGTATTAGATAAACAATTTTGTAAAATTCATCTTATTAATGAGTTTGTGTTGGTGGTTTTCTATTTGAGTTTTCCACGATAAAAAATGTGTTTTAATTGTTGATTATTGTGTGTTTTATTAATTAAGAGTCAATACTAATTCACCCCACCCTCTCAGTATTGTGGGATAAACCAACAAGTCCACTATTGATAGAAAGCAAGAGTTTTGTCAGAGATGTTTCAATCCAGAAGACGAGTTGTCCAACCCATCATTTGTAGTCGATGAAACCTTGTTTAATGAAGAAACCAAGTGTGTAGTAACCATGTTATGTCAAGTTTTGGGTCTAGACACAGATAAATACATCCTTGAAACCATTTTGAGTCTTCTATTCGTTTTAAGCACTTTTCCTGTTGAGTTAGATGAACCTAGTCAATCATTACAAGTGTCAATCATTAAATTTGATGAGTTCTTAGCTAATAATATTCATTCATTCTCAGCTAATGAACTTCCACAAAGCCAACAAATTTAGGTTCCAGTCATATCTATTGAAGATGTTCCTTTCTTTCAACAAGGATAATCTATAGCTACCATAAATGGTATTAACAAATGAAATATATAGAGATTATAACAAATTCATGAAATTCCTCATGATAGAGATCTATGCTGCCATTTTTCAAAAGAGTTTGCCCCAGGTGCTGCCAGAGATGTGGGATCTATTGCAAACTTGTACAAAAAAGAGAACAAGAGATTGGTTCATGTCTGATTATGGAACAATGATCAGACTGTATGGTTTCACTCAGTCACCTTACATGTTACCATCCTTACTGACTCCAAGAGTTTTCTCAATGGAGTTCATCAGACAAAATATGTTTGTAGAGATTGAACACTTCATAAAATATAAGAAGTGCACTGACATCAAATACCCTTGGGCTGTAGGTCCATTCACCATCAAGAATAAAGGTGCTTTTCCAATGGTTGAAGGTTTACTTAGAGATTTAGGATTTGAGATAGAACCTGCAATCAACTATGACCCTCACCATGTTATCTCAAACAAGAGAAAGGCTTAAAAGAGAAAGCCTTTTAAACACGAAGAGGTTGTGGGATTGGCAGAAGCTACTAACTGGTCTAATTACCCAAAGGAGGCCCCCAATATTGTTGACTTATATGAAGATACAAGCTCTCATATAGGAGAGGTTTTCCATTGATTTCCTGATATATCCAATTTGGTTGCTATAGCCGAGAGAATTACTCCATTGGCCAGTCATTCAGAAGAAAAGAATAAAAGAGATTTTCTTGAGGCAATGGATATCGATGAGGAGGACAATGCTGAAACTCCCAAAAGGTAGAAGGTTGAAAATGAAGGGCAACTTGTCCTAGATACATCTGTAGACAAAGAGAAAAGGAAAATGAAGATATTAGGCCCTCCATTTGATGTAAAAGAGTATACATTTGCAGATAGTAATCCTGACGATTCCTCCTCCCAGTCAAAGAACAAAGCAGAGTTAGTGGATAAATACAAAGGCATCAATGAAATAATTTCATAAGAGACACTAAAAATATATTCTGAAGTAAGAAATATTTCTAATCAAGATGTGTCTTTGATTTCAGTAAGGGATTATGTCCAAAACACTTTGAACTTGGCCTTGGCAACCAAGAACATAGTTGTTGAACTAAAAATGAACTTGGATGATATCCCCATACATGACATGATTCATCTGCACAAGAAGGAAAGAGATATATTATTTACTCACTTGATGGAGATCACTCTAGCATTATCCAAGTTAAAGGCCCTCAAAGGTAAAATTTAGAACCAATTGAGGCAAGAAAAGGTGGAAAATAAGGCCCACCAAAAACAGATAAAGAAGCTGCAAACTGAGCTGCTGGCTGCTGGAGGCCAATATGATAAGGGAGTTGGGATCCAAAGGTTGTTGGATGAGAAAGAAAAATACACTCAGTTATTAAAAAATAAGATTCTCATACTTGCCACCTAGCTAATACACGGTCCTAAACTAGATGAGATAGAAAAATAAAAGGAGAACCTGAATAATCAGCTCACTGATTTTCAAGCAAAATTATTGAAGTTTGCTGATAAAGAAAATCAATGGAAAAAAGACATGGCCTTGGTAGTAGAAAGTGAGAAATCCATGAAGGAAAAGTTTGAAGAAATGGAATGAAAGTTACAGGAGAAAGAAAAGGATCTAGAATTGAGGATCATTCCTCTTGTGGCTAGATCTAGTGAACATGGCATAGTCCAGGATATGTCATAGGTAAGTCTTAAAGAGTTGGAAATCACTGGTTTGAAGAACCAAAATAAAAATTTGGAGGACATAGCTTGAAAGAGAGAACTAGAAAGGAAGAAATTGGAAGACAAATGTAAGGAACTGGTGGATAAGAACAACAAATTGAAAAAACATGTTATAGGACAATCATCCTTATAGGGAGAAAAACATCTCATATGGGATGTACTAATTGCAGAAGCAACCAAGCTCAAGCCTTATTTAGATTTTATTCTTGAAAAGGATATTGTTACAGAAGTTGCTATAAAAAATGTCTTGATGGGAAAACCGATGTTAAATAAGAAGCATATTGACACAACTAATAATGCAATCAAGTTTTTGAACAACTTGACAGAAGAGGAAATAAAGAAAGCAAATATCCAAGATAGGGTTTTGGTTATCACATGGGAAAGGAAAGTGGTAAATAAATATCATCATTTGGAAACAGTTCAAGCGAAAATTGATGTCATGCATCATCAAATCAAGGAATTCATTGAACTGTTTAATCCTTTATTTAGAAGAGGACACCCTTTCTTCTAGGAAGAGAAAGGAGGAATGCGGTCTCAGAAAGGATATAATGACAGGTTAATCAGTTGCAGATTAGATCACAGACAATTTGATGACATGCATCATCAATCCTTGTCTAGAAAAACATTGATTGATAAATTAACTGGAGATTTCGAGATGTTGTTTGACTTCAAAGCCATATGTACAAAATTTCTAGATTTCTCTTATGGTGAAAACATGGAGCTCAGTGTAATGGTGAAGGAGATGATTAGTCTAGATATGCCAACTACTGATCAATGGAAGCCAGTTGATAAATTTGGGAAAAGTAAATACAGGTTGCACCAATAGGAGTCCTCTGCTGTTACCTCGTGGTCTTGAGGAGGAATCTTGGATAGATTTTGAAATTTTATGGATTAGGGATGAGGACTGGTGTACCCCATTTGGAGCTGTAAACATTTTACATCTCATTAATAAATTTTTATACTGTTAGGTGTTATCTATATGGTGAATTCTACTATTTAATACATATGAATTATGTATTTGTTGCATTCAATTATGTTTGGTAAATTATTGTTCTGTTATAATTGGTTTTTCTTTTCAAATAAAATTTTCAATATATATGAAATTTGTAAGTTTGAAACGATAATATACATTTCCTAGCATGTGGGTTATTGTGAAGATGCTTCTATATTGTCTTCAAACTGTCCGAAAAACCTCTTATTATAGCCTTCTATTTATGGTTGGATGCACCATACACCACTCTAGAGATCCACACTCTCACACTATTGAGTAGAGAAAACAAAAACCTACAATATCCACATGTGATGCAGGCATTTTATTCAACAAACAATTTGTGGCAGGAATCCTCTTAAGGCTACTTGGACCAATTTTCCCATACTTAGCCAATTTCCTTATTTTCACTAATTTGTCATATTTCTCCATAATGAAATCATAATGCAACAATGATTTCATATTTAGTTTTTATGTCTAAACTTTAAACTTTGAAATCTTATTTAGGTCTTTTATGCTATGTGGTTTGAATCAGTGAAATTGGCTCTGTAATGCATGTTGGGCATGCATTTGAGTAAAGCAATCCAAAACTGACTTGCTTTAGTAAATTGCACGCACATGCCTGATTTCTTTGTCAAATTCAGTGAATAAAATAGGAGAGTCTTTTTTATTATTATTCCTCTTTGTCTAACACTTAACCAGTTCTCTTCAAACTCTAGGTCACCAAGGTGATTTCATTTTTCCTTCAAATTTGGCAAGTGAGATACCCAATGGGTAAAGGCCAACAAGGTGAATCCATCAAGACCACTTTCATATTCTAGAGCATCTTTCTCTCTCCTTGGTGGGCATTTTTCTGGAGCAGTGAAAATATGGTTGAGAGGCACTTTTGGCAGATTGATATCTTCTTATTGAAAGACTTTTTAGTCAAGCTAATGATATGGTTGTATGTACCATACAACACTCTAGAGGTACACACTCTCAGAATATTTTTATCATCATCCTATGAGTTGTGACAGGCATTTCCCTAAGTCCAGCTAGGCATATTTTACCAATAATTCCATACTTTGACAATTTTTGATCTTCTCCTAGGTTTGGTCTAATTTCCCTAAACCACCGTTTTGGCAGGTCCATAAATTATTCTTCAGGGTCTCTTTGGACAAACTGAGACCATGGTTGAGTAGAAAAAACAACAGCCTACAATATCCCCATGTACTGCAGGCATTTTCTTCAACACACAATTTATGGTGGGAATCCTCTTAATGCTACTTGGACCAATTTTCCCATACTTGACCAATTTCCTTATTTTCACTAATTTGTTGTATTTTTCCAGAATGATATCATAATGCAACAATGATTTCAACTTCATGCCACATCATCATCTATGCCATGCCATGCCATGCGGGCATCATCCTTAGTGTGGGAATCAACCTTAATGCAGGCATCACTTAGCCCCTTTACAACAGTTAGCCATTTTTAGGCTTTGCCTTCAGCATGCAAAATAAATTTTTTCTTCTATTTTGGAAGGTTGATATTTTCCTTATCTAATCACCATAATAAAAACCAAGAACATGGCTAGATATCAATTTAAACAATGAACAAGACCATATCATATGATGAATTTTATCATCAAAGGAACACCCACTTTCAGGCATTTCCAGATGTTCTCTCAAACTCTCTGTCTAACACTTAACCAATTCTCTTCAAACCCTAGGTCACCAAGGTGATTTCATTTTTCCTTCAAACTGCCAAGTGAGATTCCCAATGGGTAGAGGCCAACAAGGTGAATCCATCAAGACCACTTTCATCTTATGGAGCTTCTTTCTCTCTCCTCGGTGGGCATTTTTCTGGAGCAGTGCAAATATGGCTGAGAGGCACTTTTGGCAAATTGATATCTTCTTTTTGAAAGAATTTTTGGTCAAGCTAATGATATGGTTGGATGCACCATACAACACTCTAGAGATCCACACTCTCAGAATATTTTATCATCATCCTATGAGCTGTGGCAGGCATTTCCCTAAGCCTAGTTAGGTAGGTTTTTTATGCCTAAACATACACTCTATGGTTTGAATATGTGAATTTGGCTCTGTAATGCATGTTGGGTGTGCATTTGAGTAAATAAATCCAAAATTGATTTGCTTAAGTAAAATGCACGCACATGCCTGATTTCTTTGTCAAATTCAATGAATAAAATAGGAGAGTCTTTTTTATTATTATTCCTCTTTTAGCATTTTAATATTTCCAATATTTTACCTGATACCTTCTCCTTTAGAATTTTTTTAACTTCTATCCCTAATATTGAATATTTTTTTTCTAGGACAATGTGTGCATTTCCTCAAGGGACTCAACCCTGATTACAGTTTATAGTTTTGTTAGTCATCTAATTTTCTAAAATTCTAAATGGCGTTTTTTCATTTTCCTATAGCTCAACATGTCAAACACGTGCTGAACTAATTAAGTGTCAAATATGTCATTTAATCTTATAAATCTGTAAATGGCGGTTTTCGCTTTTCCATACCTGACATATTTTGAATTTTCAACTGAGTTTCAAATACATCACTTAACAAGGAAAAATGTTCTACAAACCATCAAATTCTATGACTCGATGAACCTGAATCAAGTCGGATTCTAATGGCATTGAGAATGATTGCATCACCCAGACGTGAAATCAGCATTTCCTCGTGATAAAACTTTTTTCCCACCTTTTAATTATTCAAAGGGACAACACAATACACATATCCAAATTTGGCCTGAACCCATGGATTCCTTCCTAGTAGCTGCAGTCAATTACCAATCATGTTGCTTCTTATGGAACATTGATAAATAGGGATCACTGCTATCAATAGGCTATGTATTGACTCCATTATCTATGTTCGTTAATTTTTTTCTAGTATGGCCGCAAATGTGTGCAAATTTGAGTTCATTGATAGTATGAGTGAAATGGGTAGAATTGGAAAGAATTGAAGATAGTCTCATTCGGGTTCGATGGATTTCATTGGCAGTTCCATTCCATCTTATCGTTTTTATGTTCATTTGGAAGTCCTTTCCCATCACTCAGTGAAGTATTTCCTGCACTGAGTCAACACCCTGTCCCTCTTCAACAACCCGATCATTCCCTCTCGGTGGAATAACAGGATTGATTTCTTCAATTCCATCTATTAATTTCTCCATACCAGATGGGTATTGCATGTTGTTTTCTTTTGAGCCATTTTTGTCTCAGCATTTCTCTCTTCCTTATCATTTTCTTATTTCATTGGCATTTCCCTTTTGTTTTTGTGAGACCTCTCACGCAATGTGTATCACTGTTATAATTCTTCTGTGCTTGCATCTCACATCCAGATAACTGGAATGCAACTTCCTCTTCCACTCCCTTTGTACATG
>LPNX010231731.1:66201-119731 GCA_001517045.1 Pseudotsuga menziesii | reverse complement strand
TTGTCATGCTAACATTAGGATATGTGATTTCATCACTATATCACATAGAGTGCTACCACCTTTCACGCTAAAACTAGAGAAGACTATTAAGGTGACAGAGTTTACAAAGGGACATGTGTCAAAATGATAACGTTTGTCATTCGGATTGCTGAGTTAGCATGGAGATGTGGCTTGCACCTCATGATAAATCGACAGCTGTGAACATATGGAGGCATTGTATTAACAGAATTGAATGTTGATAGTCATGTCATTTTATCACGATGTACAAGTTCATTATTAACCACTGTCTATAATCAATGTTTGAATTTATGATTCGTCAATCACAAGATCTCTGGTACACCGATTTGGTTGAGTATCATTACTAATCGTGGCTAAATCGTAGATAAACCTGCATATATCATAATATAACGTTAAGTTGCAGCACTCATCATTGCTAAAATTCGGCTAAAAATGGCCAAGTCAAGAGATCTCATATCCGTCAGATCCAAAGCATGCGAAGTCTGCACATCATGTCATACGTTTGGGTACCTATTCCCTCCTTGTTCACCTCTTCGTTCATTTAAGTTCGAAGCCAGGAGAGCGTGGAAGAAACTATGGCTCCATTAAACCGTTTTGAAATCTCTAGTTCTGAGCTCATAGAAGCAAACGAGGAGGTAGCTCTGCGTTTTGAGAAAATTGGGTGGGGGAAATTATTTAAGAGTTTCGATGTTCATCATGCAGAGGTGACTAAACTATTCGCCATAAATTTAAAAGACGACATTGTGCAGATAGGGGGTTTTGAGTTCGTTATTAACGAAGACAAGATAGTAGCAGCGACACAACTCCTGCAAGTTGGAGAACGCTGGTTTAAGGGTAGCAAGGTTAATAAGAGGAGGTGTTTATCTCTGCTGTTGCCATTGCCGGATGATACTAAGCTGAAGATAGGTGTCCCTGTCAGGTTCTTGAAGCCCGAATGGAGAGATTATTACGAAATCTTGGTAAGGTATGTGTCCAGTGATGGACGTTTCTCCCATTTACACCTTTACCATTTAAGACTCTTGCTAGCATTACAGGGTTGTAAACTCAATTTGCCATTTTAATTATGGCAAAGTTTGAAGAAAATGTCACAGGCAGTTAGAAGTTTTAGTAACCCTGATAGAAGTCTTTTCCACCATGGGTTAATCAAAATTATATTACAACATCAGTTGTCTGTAAATGGCAAGTCATGGGATAGTTTTTTAACCGACTGTCAGTTGGGGCCGACGTAGTACTGGCCGAATCCCTCCCCAAGAATTCGTAAGAAACGAAAAGCCATAAAGTCTGAGGTTAATAATACTTCTGAAATTGTATCAGAGGTAAAAGGGGTCGGGGAAGTCAGTATACCCATAAACGATGGGATTAGTAATGATGATGATGGGAATACAGTCCCTTGTGGCTCTCAAACAGTCCTGAATCAGCCTTTATCTGGTAAAGGTCATAACACCCCTGCAGAAACAGAAGAAATATTAACCAAAAATAAAACTGATAATGATGTTGAGTGTAAAAATCCATTTGAATATAACAGGGAATCTATGCGAAAATTAGATCATCTCCCCCAGATTTGCTGTGATAAGGGAGGGTTTGATTCGGAAAATCCGTTGTTTTCGAGAAGGGTTACTAGGAGTATGAAACCTTCGATTTCGGTTCCTATGGCCCATCAACAGGCTTCTCAGCCTGCGGTCATCCATATTGAAGATGACATTCCATCATCTATCCCTGATACGATTCATGAAAATAATTATACTTCCGTAAAGGGTAATGATGTAAAATCAGGCAAGGCCGAGGTTACTCAACCAGGTATAGACACATGCATTGCAGATCCTGAACCATCATCTAGTCAACATATCGATAGCCCTTACTCTCCTCAGGTAGCCATTGAAGAAGAAAATTTGCAGCATGTACTAGATAATACATACCAGGGCAAGATTACATAGTTTAAGGATAAACTTAAGCATTGTCTATCCAGTACAACATTGTTAGAAGAGGAAAATAAAAAATTTAGAGAAGAGTTGTTGGATTGGATCAGTAGATGGAAAAAAACAAGTGCTAAGAAGAATCAGTATAAAAAAGCAAAGAGGTCAATAATTAGTACGAACCAGCACCTACTTGAAAGAATTGAAAAATGAAACATAAAGATTATCAGGTTAAAGGCCAAATTGACTGAAGCACGAAGAGTAATCGCTCTTCGAAGTAAAAAATGAATGGTTATTCTCATTTTCCTTTCCAAAGTGCATGATCATACTGCTGTCAAACAGGTAATGAAATATTTTTTGTAATACATGCCTGTAAAATCACAGATTTTACAGGCATGCATTAAAATCTTAGTTTATTCTGTTGTATTTATTGTAAACAGCTTTAATGAGATACTTCGTTTGTTAAATGCAGGTGGGTTTGTCATCACTCCTCTCCAGAGTATCAGGATGTTGTTAATGCGTTGGCTGGGAGATGTGGCTGTTTGTTAAAAGCTGGAGTTTTAGCAATGGCCAAGAATTTTCCAAGTACCTGGAAATCAGCAAACATACAGGCTAGTCGTTTTTCTGTTTATAGTGACAGGTGGTTGATATAAGAGATTCGATTCTCTTTATAGTTATAGGAACCCTATAATGTTGCATGTAAAATTAATAGGGAAAACTGAATCATAGTACTATATAAGATAGGAATTGTGATAAACTAGGGATGGAGTGTTGGAAGAAAACATACTTGAAGTATAATTTTGTTGCTAGTGTTATTTCATTCCTGAAGTTGAATCTTTGGAGGTGAATACAACTGGACATCTACAGACTGATACCATTACTGGTATTTTTGTTTTGGATATATTATATACTTCTGTATCTTATCTTCTATCTTAAGATTAACACATTATGCTTTGATATATGTGTGTTTAATTACAATTTGCACTTTATCAGTTCAATAACGCATTTTGAACAAATATATTGTTATGATTCTATTTATTAGTATTTTTAGTATAAACTTAAGATATAATGATATACTCTTCTATCTGTTAAAAATATCATTCGTATGTTAACAATGATTTTATAGTAGACATTATCTTTAAGTTCAAATAGCTATGTTGATAATTAATTATTAATTAATTTCAGAAAGTGTAAATAATTGTTTATTGTCAGTTGTTTCTTCGATTCTGTTGTCATATAACAGAGTGACTTATTATTCATAATTTAAATGTTTGTATTTAAATTGTGCTTTTAGTCTTTCTGTTCATCTTTTATTGATTAATAATTAATCTAGTCTTTAGAAATGCTCTTAGCTGAGATAGGACATATAAAATAGTTTAGATTAAGTTTTATTTTAGTATATTCCAGTTAACAGCTGTTAAATCAATTTATAGAATTTTAGTGTACTTTTACAAATCTTTATATTCAGAAAAATCTATAAAAATTGAAGTCTTTCCTTAAGAAAGCAACCATTAGATAATTTAGATAGTTAAAACTAAATATAGGATTCATTTAGGTAGAAATAACATTAGTATAGGTTAGATTTTTCTGATTTTAATTTCTCCTTAAGAGGAAAATCAGCTGGTAGCAGGACCACAACCTGCGAGGTTTTGTTAATTCAAACATACTGGACGCTGTTTTAAGCTGATTGTGTGGGCAAAACCTCCTTATTGGCCTTGTTCAGAAAAACAGGCCAACAAATGGCGCTAGAAGGAGGGCCTGTTAATGAGTAATGGCAGGTGAAACTAATGAAACATTTCCAACCAGCCAACAACCCTCAGAAGTCAGTAGATCACTAATTTTAGAAACTGTCAGGAACATTCTCGAGCGTGATCCTGTCACCTCTCCCTTTACTCCTGCACAAAGTGCTCAAACCTTAGAAGAATCAAGACATATTCTTACCAGATCATACGCTAATCAGCTTGGTATTTCTCTAATAGATTATGGTCTACCTAGACAGCAGTGACATAATCCACAATTGACCATAGTTACGCAAGATTTGGAGATAACTGGTAGTACTCCCCACCATCAGGTTGAAAGACATCAAAGGCAGAATACTCAAACAAATACTGCTAGAAGACTAATTGTAGGAGGCAGTTCTGATCAGCCACCTTCTCCTCCTGAATCACCACCTGATAGTCCAAAACCTTCCAATTTAGGAAGTTCCTCAAGTTCTGAAGGAAGTCCAATGGCAGGAAATGTACCTATGGGAGGAGGAGGCAATCCTCCACCTAACCCACCAAATCCACAACTCCCTTGGTTAAGGACAGCTGCTGTAGCAGTCCCTGGAATACAACATCCTTTGCCTAAACACTCTGATAAGCTCCTCCCTAAGTTTAACCCAGATGACAAAGAACCTGCAGAGGTGCATGTTGATAAATTTATGTTGGCTGTTCAAACTTTGAACGTTTAGCATGAAGATGTAGTTTGTCGACTGTTCCCTCTAACTTTTGAAGGAAGAGCTTCTACCTGGTATTTTTCGTTAGTACAAGGATCGATTACAAACTGGGGGGAATTTAATAAATCCTTTCTAGATAAATTCGGGGAAGATAAAACACCCGCTCTGTTAGCCCTAGAGTTGTCTAGGATTAAAATGGAGCCTAAATAAAGAATCAAAGATTTCAATCAAAGGTTTCTGACATTAAAAAATAAAATCCCAATTGCCTCTCAACCTCCGGAAGACATAATGATTGAAAATTATACGTCAGCTTTGCCTAAATATTCCGGGATGTTCGTAAAAAGAGGTGGGAAAACAACCTTAATAGAAACATTTGAAGAAGCCATTAAAGTCGAAAAGGATTCCATGTCCTATGAACCAGAGAGAAGCGGGAAATCAGATTCTTTTCCTCGTAGGAAGACATAAAAACCCAATATAGACAAAGACAAAGCATTCGATATAGAACAGCTACAGAACACTATTCAAACATTAACCAATGAAGTTGTAGGGTTAAAGAAAAACAATTCTGAAGCTTCTCCTTCTAGGGGATATTTCAGAAATCAGTATAGACAAAACCCAAATACAAATAATAAGAATACACCACCTGACGTAGCAGCAAATGAAGAGATTTTTAATACAATTCGAGCTGTTTTATCTTTGTCTGAAACTCCTTCTAGTCAAGAAATAACTAAAAACGAAGAAGAAGAGGAATCAGAAAATGATGAGGAATTAGAAGAACCTCAACAAGTTAACGGTCATTTCTGGGATAGTCTTGTGAAAGAACATGAGACTAAAATTCCACCTACAGGACAACATGCCTATAATACTCGTAGTAGGGCATTTGCAAACACTCCCGGTGCTTCAAGTTCTACTACAAATAATGACAACAATAACTCACAACCCAATAAACAAGCTCAATCCAGCAAACAGACTCAATCAGCCAAAAGTGCCCAACCTATTCAAAATGTTCCTAAATTAGATTTACAATATGATATCATTGAAGATTTAAAGAAGACTCATGCAAACATCAGTATGTATGATCTTCTTCAAATCTACCCAATGCCTAATAGTCATGTTATAAATCCCGCAGTAAGTTCAATTATTCCTAATGCAAAACAAAATGTTGCTGCAAATAGTGCTAATAATGATCCAACAACAACTGAAAAAGGGAAAGCAACGGCTGACAAAGCTTCGCTGATAGGTAAGAATTCTAAATCAACCACACCTCTATTCTTACTTACCTTTGAAATTTTCAACAGGAATGTTCATAACTGCATGGTAGATTCCGGAGCATCCTTCAACATGATGCCTTTATCAGTTTGCAAGAAATTGAATGGGAAATATGTTCCATCTAATTCACAAATAACTCAATTAGACAGAACAAATGTAAAGGTTGTAGGGGAAATGAAGGATGCCTTAGTCAGGATTGCTTGTAACCCTTCGATTTATCAAATTATAGATATTGTTGTTGCTGATATTCCAGATGCATATGGGCTGTTCTTAAGTAGGGATTGGTCTCAACAGCTGAACGGTTTCTTTACTACTGATTGGTCAACATTGTGGTTACCTAAGAATGGAAAGTCAAATCATATAAAGATAAATAGAGAAAGATATATGAAACATACTGTCACAGAATTGCATGATCCTAGCGAACTTGTTTTTTTTCCAGATTGTATCATGGGGAATTACATGTATGAATTAGCATTTGGTAATTTTAAAGCTGAAAAATATGCCTTATCTGAAAATAAACAGCAATCTGAAATTTGTAATATGACGTCTGTTTCTTCTAACTCTTCTCTCAAGGAAACCATTAATAATGTAGATAATCTGAATATTGTAAATATTATAGAAAGTAAAGTGGTTGTGCATAGTTCTATCTGGACGTTATATTTTGATGGTGCGAAATCTAAAGAAGGAGCAGGAGCTGGTTTCCTACTAGTGGACCCTCAAGGAAACAAAACCTGTATAGCTTGTAGAATGGATTTTAATTGTACAAATAATACGGTGGATTATGAAGCTTTAATACAAGGTTTGAAAAAGGCAATTGATTTGGACATCAAAGAGTTAATTGCATATGGTGATTCCGAGATCATTGTCAGACAGGTGCGTAACTCCATTCATTGTTTATCTGAACATTTACAGAGTTATCAGAAATAGGTATGGAACCTTATCTTACATTTTGATGCATTTAACATAAATTCTGTTCCTAGAAGTCAAAATCAAGAAGCAGATTTGTTGGCAAACGTAGCTTCAAAATTAATTCCATCAGAAAATCTTACATCAAATTTCTTTTATGTTGAATTGATTTTTAGGCCTTCCATACCTGATAATATTTTTAATTGGTGTGTATTTGACGATGATGTGCAGGTAATGAATTTTCTAACGAACGAAGATACCTTTAAAGATGCAGCAATTGACGAAAATATGCGGGATTTTTCGGTAATAAATGATTTTTGTTCAGTTGAAAAAGCTCTTGAACAGGTAAAACCAGTCCCTAATTTAGTACTAAGATTAGAAAAGTTCTTTGATCTGCAGGATAAGTTTAGGTCTATTCCTAATTGTAAAACAAATAGCTCTCGAATGAGGTATGAAACCATCAATTTAGGAACATAACTAAATCCCTAAACTATAAACCTTGGAATAGATTGCAATCCTGTAGAAAAAACAGCTTTCATAAAACTACTTAAGGACTTTAAAGACGTCTTTGCTTGGACATATGATGACCTGAAAACCTTCAACACTCAGGTCATGCAACATATAATTCCAATTAAGAGGAGTCAAAACCTTTCCAACAGAAGTTAAGGAAATATCACCCGTCATTAGAACCAACAATAAAAAAGGAACTAAATAAATTGTTAGCTGCCAAGATCATTTTCCCCATTAGGCATACTCAATGGGTGGCAAACTTAGTTCTAGTTAGGAAGAAAAATGGGGATATTAGATTATGCGTATATTTTAGAAATTTGAATAAAGCTTCTGAAAAGGATAACTATCCAGTTCCTCCCATGGAACAAATTCTTCAAAAGGTGTCTGGGGCTGAGATACTATCACTTCTGGATGGTTTCTCAGGGTACAACCAAATCTTGGTTTCCCCAGATGATCAATTGAAAACTGCTTTTAGAACTCCATGGGGAACATATGCCTACCGCAAGATGCCCTTTGGGTTAATCAATGCAGGTGCAACCTTTCAACGGGAAATGGATATTGCTTTTAGAGGCCTAATCAACCATTCAGTTGTTGTCTACTTGGATGATGTTACTGTGTATTCTAAACATCGACCTAATCATCTTAATCATCTTAGAAAAGTATTTGAACGATGCAAAAAATTTGGAATATCCTTAAATCCTAAAATGACAATATTTGCTGTTTCAGAAGGTATCTTATTAGGTTGTGTAGTTTCAAAGCACGGAATCATGATTGATCCTGAAAGAACCCAAGCCATTTCAAAGATAACCTATCCTTCTAGCAAGAAAGCAATGCAGTCATTTCTCGGCAAAATAAATTTTGTGAGGAGATTCATTCCCAGTTTCTCCGAAATTATTCGTCCTTTGCAGAAAATGATTAAGAAAGATGTTGTTTTTAATTGGGGACAAAATGAAAAAGAATCATTTCAGAAAATTTTGGAAGCCATCTCAGAAGCTCCTAATCTCCTAAGCCCAGATTTTAATAAGGATTTCATATTGTACACTTTTGCTTCTGATATTTCATATGCAGTAGTTTTAACTCAATTAAATCAACAAAACAACGAAGTCCCAATCTCCTTCATGAGTTCAAATTTCAAAGGTGCTGAACATAATTACCATAAAGTTGATAAACAAGCCTTTGCCGTTTTTAAAGCTGTTAAACATTTTCGTCCATACTTACTGAAATCTAAAACGAAAATAATTGTCCCTTATTCCTCAGTCAGAAATTTGTTAGTACAGAAAGAATTAGGTGAAAAGAGGGCACCTTGGATGACAGCTCTGTAAGAATATGACTTAGAAATTAAACCTTCAACAATAGTCAAATGCCAAGGGCTATGTAAATTAGCTGCTGAAGCTGCTCACTTACCTAATGATAAGGATGAAACTGTTATTGATGAGGCTTTACTGACTAGGGAAATTTATGTTTATCCACCACCTCAAGATTCCTGGTACACAGACTTACGGATACTTTTGGAAACAGGGGCTGCCCTTGATTACTTAGAACCAAAGAAGAAAAGAGCACTCAGATTGAAGGCTGCTCCTTATTTATTAATCAATAATATTCTCTTTCAGAGAAATTCAGACGGAGTATACCTTCGATGTCTAGATAAAGACAAAACAGAAGTAATTCTAAAAGAATTACATTCTCGACCAGCAGGAGGTCATTTTGGTGGAGAGACTACTGCGCATAAAATTATCAGAGCTGGTTATTATTGGCCCACTTTGCTTCGAGATGCCTGTACTTTTGTTAGAAAATGCCAAGAATGTCAACTCGCTGCGGGAAGGCTTAAAAAATATGATTTTCCTTTACAACATGTTTCAGCTGAAAGACCCTTTCAGCAATGGGGTATTGATATAGTAGGTCCAATAAATCCTCCCTCATCCATGCAACACAAATATATAATAACTGCGACCGATTACTTTACTCGTTGGGCAGAAGCTGCACCATTAAAAGTTGTAAATACCAATCAGGTTATATTATTTCTGGAATTCTTTATCATAACAAGATTTGGTATTCCTGACTCCCTCATGTTTGATAATGCTTCATATTTTTCATCAATCGAGTTGATTCAGTTTGCTTTAGAGAAGGGAATAAGAATTCGATATTCAGCTAACTATCATCCTCATGGGAATGGTCTAGCTGAATCAACAAACAAAAATTTATTGAAAATTCTCAAAAGAACTATTTCAGTTCATCACTGTAATTGGCATACAGAATTGGTCAATGCCCTTTGGACAGATAGAGTAACTTCTAAGGCTGTGATAGGAAATTCACCATTCTTCTTAGTATATGGAACTGAAGCTATTTTACCACCTAATCTGTTCTTACCTTCATTACAGTTAGCTCAGTCTGTCCAAGATGAAGAGTGTCCAGCAATGGAAAAAAGAATTAATACACTGCTAAAACTGGAGGAAGAAAGAGAAAAGTCAAAACAACACTTTACAAAACATCAACATATCGTGAAATCATGGTTTGACCAATCCTTTAGTTCCAATCGAGAATTTCAGGTGGGAGACTTAGTTTTAAAATGGGATAAAGTTCACGAGGAAAAGGGAGATCATACTAAGTTTCAGAAACTATGGTTAGGTCCCTTTGTTATTTCTGAAAAATTAGGTCCAAGTACCTTTCGGTTGCAAACACTTGAAGGACAGTCCGAAACATTCCCAGTGAATGGGATGATCCTGAAAAAGTATTTCTGTTAATATTTTTCTAACTTAAAATGTATATAATTTGTTTGCTGTTTATAAATAAATTTATTTTCTTATCTTTATAAACTATGATTGATGTCTGTAAATAAATTTATATTTTTGTATATAAACTGAATTAAAATCCATGGAATTAAGGATGATGAGTACTTTATAAAACTTTTATAACATTTCAACATCATTCTATTATCTCTGCTAAGTAAAATTTCAGACTGTCAAAATTTTGTATATATAATCAGTCAGTAATTTAGTTAACAACTGTAAAAATAAATGTATATAAATAAAATCAGTTTGCTCAGAAGTCTGAAACATTATGATGCTAGACTGAAATCTTTTAAAATTTGTTCATAATGATCAAATTTTCTTAAAATCTGTAAAAGACCTTCAGTGTTTTTATTTGTAAGTGTTTCACAGATTATTCATCATCTTGTTATTTTTCTTATAGAAGTAGGGATAAGCTTATTTGATATCTTCTTCGAAGCTTGTACTTTTGAAAAACTCTTACAAATCTCTATCATCAGTCTTAGAAAAGTGTTTACCATCTGAAAACTATTTAGGATTTTTTCCAATCAATAAAATGCTAAAATGTGAGACGGAAGGTCTCAGTAATGAGCCGGTCCGATCAGAATCACAAATATCACTAGTATGACATTATTAGGAAACTAGTAATGGCTTTTGGTTTTAAAACCAAAAGATAAGGGGTCTCATCACGAGCCAACTGATTCATTTTCTCATGATATTAATGACTGACATTACCATTTGGTCACCATGCTGGGTAATGATCTCTCATTTTATGAAATTTAAAAGAAGAAATTGAAATAAAAACATAACTTTTGACTGAAGAATAGGAGGTCTCATCACGAGCCGTCCTAATCATGATCATCAGTGCTGTCTAGAATAACTTCATTTCTGATCACCAGGGTGATGGATTTTGATTTAAAAATTAAAAGACAAGAGGTCTCATCACGAGCCGGCTTGCTTATTTCAGACAGCTCTTGTGAATGATACTATCACATTGGGATACCATACCCAGATCGTAGTCTTCAGGCATAATTATTGTTTTAAAAGAAAAGAAAAGCAAACAAAAAGAAAATTATTATATTATCGAACAGATTCTAAAAAGTTTTCAGAGAAGTAGATTTCTATACTCCATGCTGATGGTTTAGGTTATCTTTACTATGAAGTACTTTGTTTCGACCAAGATATTGTAAGTTTCTCCCTAATTAAATTTCTTTTGCAAAAGATGAAATATTTCTGAGTTATACTTATGAGTATGAATGAATAATGGTTTATGCAGATAAATAATTTTTGATTGTTTTTAACAGGTTTTAAGATTTCATTTTATCATTGTGTGTATAAGCAGAGATAACTGGTTCGCCTAGGTTGTCGCCATTTGTTGGCAGCTAGCAACAACCCCTTCATATTCCATTAAGATGAAGGGAGATCAGATCTATTTTATATTTTACTCAAAAATTATAATAGAGTACCTTCAGAATCTTTGATTATGAAGGTACTCTCAAATTTGAGAAAAGTAAAATGATATTTTAAATTGGTGAAACATGCTCGTGAACTTGGCAATTAACAACTGTCAGTTAGTTTCATAAATTTTCATGTAATTAATTCAATCATTAAGATAAATTTATTTGACTATATATGATTTGAGAAATTCGAAAGGATAGTATGCCAAGGGAAAATCAATAAAACACATCTTGTGTTTGTTTAAAAGCTGGATATGGATGAGGTATTACTAATCCTAAGTTCTTAGAACTAAAAGTGACTTTTAAACTTAAAGTTTATATTCCATGTAATGCCTTACTATGATTTTTGTAAATATTATAGTTAATGAATAAGTGATTTTCATATAGGATTTTTCACATATTATAGTTTTATCATTTAATATCCTATCAATTTAATATTGGATATTCATAGATAGGATTTTGAAAGATTTAAAACTAAGCCTATGAAATATATGACATAGATATTAAATCAAGCCATTTCGCTAGTTGTCATGCTAACATTAGGATATGTGATTTCATCACTATATCACATAGAGTGCTACCACCTTTCACGCTAAAACTGGAGAAGACTATTAAGGTGACAGAGTTTACGAAGGGCCATGTGTCAAAATGATAACGTTTGTCATTCGGATTGCTGAGTTAGCAGGGAGATGTGGCTTGCACCTCATGATAAATCGACGGCTGTGAACATATGGAGGCATTGTATTAACAGAATTGAATGTTGATAGTCATGTCATTTTATCACGATGTACAAGTTCATTATTAACCACTGTCTATAATCAATGTTTAAATTTATGATTCGTCAATCATAAGATCTCTGGTACGCCGATTTGGTTGAGTATCACTACTAATCGTGGCTAAATCGTAGATAAACCTGCATATATCATAATATAACGTTAAGTTGCAGCACTCATCATTGCTAAAATTCGGCTAAAAATGGCCAAGTCCAGAGATCTCATATCCGTAAGATCCAAAGCATGCGAAGTCTGCACATCATGTCATACATTTGGGTACCTATTCCCTCCTTGTTCACCTCTCCGTTCATTTCAGTTCGAAGCCAGGAGAGCGTGGAAGAAACTATGGCTCCATTAAACCGTTTTGAAATCTCTGGTTCTGAGCTCATAGAAGCAAACGAGGAGGTAGCTCTGCGTTTTGAGAAAATTGGGTGGGGGAAATTCTTTAAGAGTTTTGATGGTCATCATGCAGAGGTGACTAAACTATTCGCCATAAATTTAAAAGACGACATTGTGCAGATAAGGGGTTTTGACTTTGTTATTAACGAAGACAAGATAGCAGCAGCGACATAGCTCCCGCAAGTTGGAGAACGCTAGTTTAAGGGTAGCAAGGTTAATAAGAGGAGGTGTTTATCTCTGCTGTTGCCATTGCCGGATGATACTAAGCTGAATATAGGTGTCCCTGTCAGGTTCTTAAAGCCCGAATGGAGAGCTTATTACGAAATCTTGGTAAGGTACGTGTCCTGTGACGGACGTTTCTCCCATTTACACCTTTACCATTTAAGACTCTTGCTAGCATTACAGGGTTGTAACTCAATTTGCCATTTTACTTATGGCAAAGTGTGAAGAAAATGTCATAGGCAGTTAGAAGTTTTAGTAACCCTGATAGAAGTCTTTTCCACCACGGGTTAATCAAAATTATATTACAACATCAGTTGTCTGTAAATGGCAAGTCATGGGATAGTTTTTTAACTGATTGTCACTTGGGGCCGACGCAGTACTGGCCGAATCCCTCCCCAAGAATTCGTAAGAAACGAAAAGCCATAAAGTCTGAGGTTAATAATACTTCTGAAACTGTATCAGAGGTAAAAGGGGTCGGGGAAGTCAGTATACCCATAAACGATGGGATTAGTAATGATGATGATGGGAATACAGTCCCTTATGGCTCTCAAATAGTCCTGAATCAACCTTTATCTGGTAAAGGTCATAACACCCCTGCAGAAACAGAAGAAATATTAACCAAAAATAAAACTGATAATGATGTTGAGTGTAAAAATCCATCTGAATATAGCAGGGAATCTATGCAAAAATTAGATCATCTCGCCCAGATTTGTTGTGATAAGGGAGGGTTTGATTCGGAAAATCCGTTGTTTTCGAGAAGGGTTACTAGGAGTATGAAACCTTCGATTTCGGTTCCTATGGCCCATCAACAGGCTTCTCAGCCTGCGGTCGTCCATATTGAAGATGACATTCCATCATCTATCCCTGATACGATTCATGAAAATAATTCTACTTTCATAAAAGGGTAATGATGTAAAATCAGGCAAGGCCGAGGTTACTCAACCAGGTATATACATAGGCATTACATATCCTGAACCATCATCTAGTCAACATATTGATAGCCCTTACTCTCCTCAGGTAGCCATTGAAGAAGAAACTCTGCAGCATGTACTAGATAATACATACCAGGGCAATATTACAGAGTTGACGGATAAACTTAAGCATTGTCTATCCAGTACAGCATTGTTAGAAGAGGAAAATAAAACATTTAGAGAAGAGTTGCTGGATTGGATCAGTAGATGGAAAAAAAAAAGTGCTAAGAAGAATCAGTATAAAAAAGCAAAGAGGTCAATAATTAGTACGAACTAGCACCTACTTGAAAAAATTGAAAAACAAAACATAAAGATTATCAGGTTAAAGGCCAAATTGACTGAAGCACGAAGAGTAATCGCTCTTCAAAGTAAAAAATGAATGGTTATTCTCATTTTCCTTTTCAAAGTGCATGATCGTACTGCTGTCAAACAGGTAATGAAATATTTTTTGTAATACATGCATGTAAAATCGTATATTTTACAGGCATGCATTAAAATCTTAGTTTATTCTGTTGTATTTATTGTAAACAGCTTTAATGAGATACTTCGTTTGTTAAATGCAGGTGGGTTTGTCTTCACTCCTCTCCAGAGTATCAGGATGTTGTTAATGCGTTGGCTAGGAGATGTGGCTGTTTGTTAAAAGCTGGAGTTTTAGCAATGGCCAAGAATTTTCCAAGTACCCGGAAATCAGCAAACATATAGGCTAGTCGTTTTTCTATTTATAGTGACAGGTGGTTGATATAAGAGATTCGATTCTCTTTATAGTTATAGGAACCCTATAATGTTGCATGTAACATTAATAGGGAAAACTAAATCATAGTACTATATAAGATAGGAATTGTGATAAACTAGGGATGGAGTGTTGGAAGAAAACATACTTGAAGTATAATTTTGTTGCTAGTGTTATTTCATTCCTGAAGTTGAATCTTTGGAGGTGAATACAACTGGACATCTACAGACTGATACCATTACTGGTATTTTTGTTTTGGATATATTATATACTTCTGCATCTTATCTTCTATCTTAAGATTAACACATTATGCTTTGATATATGTGTGTTTAATTACAATTTGCACTTTATCAGTTCAATATCGCATTTTGAACAAATATATCGTTATGATTCTGTTTATTAGTATTTTTACTATAAACTTAAGATATAATGATATACTCTTCTATCTGTTAAAAATATCATTCGTATGTTAACAATGATTTTATAGTAGACATTATCTTTAAGTTCAAATAGCTATGTTGATAATTAATTATTAATTAATTTCAGAAAGTGTAAATAACTGTTTATTGTCAGTTGTTTCTTCGATTCTGTTGTCATATAACAGAGTGACTTATTATTCATAATTTAAATGTTTGTATTTAAATTGTGCTTTTAGTCTTTCTGTTCATCTTTTATTGATTAATAATTAATCTAGTATTTAGAAATGCTCTCAGCTGAGATAGGACATATAGAATAGTTTAGATTAAGTTTTATTTTAGTATATTCCAGTTAACAGCTGTTAAATCAATTTATAGAATTTTAGTGTACTTTTACAAATCTTTATATTCAGAAAACTCTATAAAAATTGAAGTCTTTCCTTAAGAAAGCAACCATTAGATAATTTAGATAGTTAAAACTAAATATAGGATTCATTTAGGTAGAAATAACATTAGGATAGGTTAGATTTTGCTGATTTTAATTTCTCCTTAAGAGGAAAATCAGCTGGTAGCAGGACCACAACCTGCGAGGTTTTGTTAATTCAAACATACCGGACGCTGTTTTAAGCTGATTGTGTGGACAAAACTTCTTATTGGCCTTGTTCAGAAAAATGGGCCAACACTACCCCTCTTGTTGAAACATGTCCACTTCAGCCCTATTTTCCCCACTGTGTTTCAGTTTCGTGTGTTATCAACCCAAATGGTACTTCTCCGTCCGAGTGCCGACATTACATATTTTGGTACACAAAAGGACACTGTAGGATTGAAGTTTTCCTAAAAACTATAGATGGGCATGACATGAGATGCATTTATCCTTCAACCAACTTGCCATTTTATTTTCCTAAGTGTTGATTGTCGTATGCGACTATCTTCATTGAAACTCACGTACGTACGTGACTATTCCTGTTGACAACTCATGTACTGTATGCGACTATCTCCATTACAACCCGTGTACCCATACGCGGGTTCCCTTTAAGCAACTCGCGTGTCATGCGCGAGTTGCCTATATTAATAGTCACATACATCTCCATTCGAGATTAAAAAATATAAATCACAATTAAAAGAGATTAGTTGGGCCCTAATCATTAACTACCCCAACTATCTTAACCTCCTCAACCTTCGAAACCACTCTATTTCCCAAAGTATAAATAGAGGCCTTGGGGAGGGCATTAATCAATCAATTTTGGAGGGCAAAGTTACGTTGGTGGTATATCTTCAGAAGTCTTGGAGCAGCAGAACTCAGAATCCTTTGGTTGCAGAGGAGTCCTTGTCTCAGGCATTGGGTTGTACACTTATCTCATTCACTGATTGTTAATAAAGAGAATTCTTCTTCCACCATTGTGTTGAGTCTCTTTTGTGTATTAGGGTTGACGAATATATTTGATTAAGCACTATATATGTTGTTTATCTAACCTGTTATATATACATGTATAAGATTGTACTTGGATAATTTTCTCTTTGCAGGTGCATCCCTGAAATCTTTGGAGAGAAGTAGAGCAGAAGAAGATCAAGCTTGGATCAACCGTTGGTAATCGGGTGAGTCCAATATTTCTTCCTTTTTCCTTTCTGTACTTAGCTAAAGCTAATTGTCTGCAAGTTTTAGAAGTAAGTTGGTAACCCCAGACCCTAGGTTACAAGGGTGTTTATTCCTGAACAATAGAACTGGCGACTCCTGTGGGGAGCCCAGCCTGCTATGGGTTAACTCTGTAGATCCGTGCCCTGTCTTTGCTTTGATTCAGTGTGTGGTGTCTTGTCTTGGTTCATACTTGTATTGGTGTTTGAATACCTTTATAATTTTTCTTCTTGTTGAAAAATTTTACTCCTATACATGGGTTGCTGTGCTACACAGTTGCGTATAGAGGTTTGCGTACGTGGGTTGCTCTATTAGATAGTCGCATACAATACACGGGTTTCTCTTGTGAACAGTCACGTACAAGTCTGAGTAGCAAAATTTTTGGGGTTGGGTTGTTTTTCCTCGTCCCTTTGTGGATTTTGTCTTGCTTAGTGGTCTTCAGTACTGGCATTGCACTGTAGGTTTGATTGCCTTGTTAACCATACTTCGTGCTTTTCGTTAAGCCCTTGGGTTCTTATTGGTTGGATTGTCTTTCTTTTAGCATTTTGAAGTGGATTTTCCTGTTGGGTAATAGGTCCAAGTGCTGGTTGTCTGAATCAGTGATTAGGGTTCTAGATACCGTATATACCATTCTATTTTTGAATAGTGTTGGTTTGTCACTTGCCTTTGATTGATTTCAGTGATTTCTATTCATTGTATCTTCCCAACTAGGTGTGTTCCGAGTCTTCCTTAGGTCGTTGATTTTTGGTTTTTATAAATCTGCTTTACTTCATTTTGCTCATTTTATATAGTTAGATTATCCAAGCATACTCAAGAATTTTGCATTTAGGTGCATTAGTAATCTTTGAGGAATTTGAAAATTGAAAAGAAAAACATTGCAAAAATTTTGCATTTGAATTACATATGGTAGTTTTACTTTCAGTTTTTAAATAAAATCTCAAAAATTACAAAAATAAGTCTTAGTTTTCTCTTTCATAGTTGCATTTTCATCAGTTTATATTTACAAAAAAGAAAAAAGAAAAAGAGAAGCTTGTTTTAAGTAGTGATCATTTGCTTTGACATTGATTTATACACCTCTTTTTTACATTTCTTACTGAGTCAATAACATCATAGTCTTTCACTCCACTTGCCTTCTGAGTAAAAACAACCCTTAAAATGAATGCCATAATTAAAATTTATTAGTAATTTTTTTTTTATAGGGCCATACACTTACTAGCTTAGGCTAGACTTGTGGGATAGGAAGTGTAAACTCCCCATAAGTACTTAAATTCAGACATAGTGGGCCATTCAATAGGAAAATCCTTCTCTTTATTGATAGTATCTGGGAAGCTCCTCTCAAACGGGAGCTAAGCACGAGGCCGCTTGGAGGCATTGGATTGAGGAGATAACCCTCTAATTCCTTGTCGAAATGTAAACCAAGGTTTTTACGCATATGGGGATTCTATCCTAGACAGAGTTTCAGGCTCAGCTAACCTGCCCATGAATACGAATCAGGCTTGTGATTGTCCCCCCAGACTACTGGTATAGTTAAGGTAGCCTCTAGTCTCTTGACATTTAGGGTTCATACACAGGTAAACCGGAAGGCTATTTTTGGTTCACCTTGGATAGGCTTAGAAGGTAACCCTTGTTGAAAGTGTAGGTGGGTGGTGGGTGATTTCTCCGCTTGTGCCTAAGAACCTCTTCAAGGACGCCAAGAAACTGTCTCTCAGCTTTCTTCGGGAAAGCATATCTTGTACACCTTGTGATTGTTGAGACTTTAGGAATTTTTATAGTGATTGCTCTATGGTTTGTCTGCGTTTAGCTGAACTCAGGGTTTGTGTTAAGAACCCGTGTCAACCCTCCTCTTTATTTTGTTAGTATATTTTATCGGACGCATATGCTTTGTAAGTTGTCCCATCAGTATGTTGTATTATCCCACATTCATGGGGAGTAAGTAATGGTGGTTAAGTTGTCTAGTTATTATGTTGCATTATCCCACATTCATGGGGGGTAATAGTTGTTTAGATTAGACTTAGTATATAAGTATGTGTTGAGGCTAATGAAAGCATCGAAGAGTTATTTTGTATTGAGCTTGCTCAAAGGAGGTTTCCCCCTCGAAGTGGACCACGATCAATAAAATCTCTTTTGTGCTCCAATATTTTTGTTATATCGTGCATTTTTATTGTTCATTGCAGGAGGTTCTCCACATTTGGTATCAGAGCACTTTCCTTGGCACAAGTGGGATTTTTTTTTCTTTTCAAAAGAAAAGGGCAAAATTGGGCGGCAAATTTTAGATCAATTTCTGAAACTTTTTGCACAGAATCAGAAGAAACAGGTTGCATATCGGAATTCCTATTTCAAAAATACGTAGTTTAAAAAAAAACTCATCTCATTTGGAGTTCTAAAAGTGGAGATATCGCGGATTTAAAAACAACAATTTTTCAGAATTTCAGTGACGACCGTGGAAATTGCAGAGCGAAAATATTTTGACCGAGTGCCCATATTTCTATTATGATCTCGTGAGTAGAAGCAGAGTGGTTGTTCTAGTTCCAGAAACATGCTATAATAGTGATTATGAGCAATATAGATCGGGTTATGCTCATTTTAAAAGTTTTTGTCTCAAAACCCTAACTCTAATTACGGGTTTTTGAGCATTGGGTGGAATTTCTGCCACATTTTTTCTGGCACTGTGATTATTGCAGTAGATCTTCTTCTTGCAGCAGTATTTTTCATTTGGATCAGGGAATAAACCATATCTGCTTAACTGTGGGAAGTATTTGGGCATAGCCCTAAAAATCATTGTGAGGAGTACCAAAGGAACCCCGAAGTATCTAGCCATTGAGAGGACCTGCCAAGCGAAAATGGCAACGACCCCCACCAGATTGACCAGATTCCCATTATTGAGGAAAACCAAAGAGCTGTCATTTTTGGCCAAGTGGTTAGCAGTTTTACCTGCGCCATGAAGTGAGGGGTACTGCCCCAATACTCAAGCCTGAGACAGCCTTGGTGGCCAAGTGACTACCTTTGAAACATTAGGAAGCTGAATATACCTAGGGTCCATATCTATTTATAGTTGATAACACGTAGAATTCTAGACTTGTCACAAATCATTTGCTCCAGTTTAAGTTGATAAAGCGCAACTTTCTAGCACCGCTGCAGATAATTTCTTTTAGGCAAAAAAAATAAATTGTTTTTCAGCCATGTATTCCTTGATTTAGCTCCATTTCCCTTGAAAATTCATTGTAACCCTTGTCATTCCATTCTACATATTTCATTCATTGAGGACCCTATCCCAAGTCCACTTCTGAAGCCCGAAATTCCATCTCCCTTTTTCACCTCGCTTCTGAACTTCACATTTTTTATTCCCTTGTCCCTCAGAAAGTGTCCACAACTTAGTTATCCACTTGCGTTTTTCCCAACTCAAAATTTTCCTTTTGTAGAACCCTCTTTGTTTTTGTTTTTCCACCCATTTCTGATTAAAAAAAAAAAACTTGCTTATGGTTGTCACCCGCGCAGGAGCAAATAGATAAATGGAAGAAGAACTTGTCACCCTCAAGACCAAACTTGAAGATCTGGATCAAAGATTTCTCGACCTCCATCTTCAGTATTCATCCATGTGTAACCGGCAATAGCCTGAGTCCTTTGTCGGCATTGCGTCCTTTGCTTCCAGCAACTTTTGCAGGCCGAGGATTGAATTCCCTCGCTTCAATGGTGATGATCCAAGTGGATGGATACACAAGGCAGAACAATACTTTAATATGCATAATAGTTTTGATGTCACCAAAGTCCCACTTGCATCATTTCATTTGGAACGTGAAGCCCTTCAATGGTTATGTTGGTACATCAAGGATCATGAAGAGCCCCAATGGATAGATTTTTTCCAACTCCTTTTGCACCGATTTGGCCCTAGTGGTTTTGATGAATTCACAGGAGCACTCACCCAACTTCACCAGATTGGAACTATGAGAGAGTATCAGACAGAATTTGAGAAATTAGTCAAGCACATAGAAGGATTTTCTGATGCATTCTACAGGAGTTGTTTTATCAGTGGTCTTAAGGATACAATTCGATTTGAGGTGAACATGTTCTGTCCCAACACAATGATGGAAATACTCGGGTTGGCTAAGTTGGCAGAGGACAAGATCAGGGCTCTACACCGCCCCAAGTCCACTTTTGTTCCATTCAGCAATATGGTTTCCCAAAGACGTCCAATCTCTCCAACTCCTAGACCCACTCCTATCAAGCATTTGTTTGAAGCCGAGATGCGAGCACGTGGGAAAAAGGACTTTGTTATAATTGTGATGGGAAATTCACCTGGGGACATCAATGCACTGAACAAAAGCCCTATCTCTTGGATGTGGTTTCTCCGCCTGCACTTGAAATTTATGAAGCTGCTTAGGATCCAGTAGACGATCAGGTCGACATTCAGTAGCCGCCTGTTGATCCTCCTTCTCATGATGAACACCCAGAGATATCTCTCCATGCATTAGCCAGAGTCACCGCCCCGCAAATCATGCAATTCAAGGGTTTCTTCAAGAAGATTCCTCTTACAATACTCATTGATTTTGTTAGCACCCATAACTTCATTGACCCTCAGATTGCCAAACAAGCTGATAGTTTTGTCCATCCTTGCTCCATCTTTCAAGTCATGGTTGCCAATGGGAGCACCTTACCTTACAAAAGAAAGTGTCGCAATGTGTGTCTCTCTATTGGAGATTATAACTTGTGCTCTAACATGTTTGTCATGCCTCTAGGAGGATGTGATGTGATTTTGGGAACTCAACGGTTATGCACACTTGGACCCATCTTATGGGATTTTGCTGAACTGTGGCTGCAATTTTCAGTCAATGGGAACAAACACATATTCAATGGCTTACAACCAGGTTCTCTCAGCATCATTAGTTCCCATCGCATGGAAAATCTCCTTAAGACGAATTCACATGGTCTCATCGCTCAGCTCCATTTCATTCAGATGCAACCTTCAGTAGTCTCAACTACTCCCTTGGATGTTTCATTTCGATGCACCCTTCAGATGCCTGATTTTTCCAAGCTCTTCACTCTTGAGAGTCATGCTTATGACAATGGACTTGGGGTTTTCCTCTTTCAAGATGAACATCCCATTGCATTCATCGACAAATCCTTTTCTGGAAAGAATTTATCCACCTCTACATTTGAGAAGGAAATGATGACTATTTTGCACACAGTACAAAAGCGATGGCCATCCCTCTTAGAGAATCCTTTTGGGATCAAGACGGATCACCCAAGTTTGAAATATTTCCTGGAACAATGGGTCTCATCCCCAACACAATACAAATGGGTTAGCAAACTCAAGGATTATGAATATAAGAAGGCTCAGGACAATCTTGTGGTGGATGCTCTTTTCCACACATTTGATGCCCATGTTTCTCTTTCTCTGCCTATTCCAACTTGGTTACACTCTGTTCAACAAGGCTATGTCAATGACTCCTCATTATTTGAAATCATCCAACCATTAGCTAGTAACCCTTCTGTGGTACCACATTTCTATTGGGATGGCTCTTCTCTGAGATACAAGGGTCGTCTGGTGCTTCCCCAGAGCATAGATATTAAACATGCAGTCTTTTATGAACTCCATGCTTCTCCATCGACAGGGCACTCTAGGTTCATGAAAACATATGAGAGGGCATGATGTCACTTCTTTTGGAAGGGAATGAAACAAAAAATTCAACAGTTGGTTTCTGAATGTGCTCCTTGTTAGCGCCACCAAGGTGAAACTACACTCCTTTCCAGATTGTTCGAACCTTTTCCCATCCCTACAAGGATTTGGACATATATTTCGATGGATTTCATTCAAGGGCTCCCTAAATATGGAGGGAAGATCGTAATCTTGGTTGTGGTTGATCGAATCTCCAAATATCATCATTTTTGTGCTCTCAGACCTCCATATACCACCTCCTCAATCGCACAAATTTTCATGGACAAGATATTCCTTCTTCATGGAATCTCTTCTTTCATTGTCTTAGATCGCAATGCACATTTCACAAGTCATTTTCTCCTTACTGACACCAAACTGAATATGAGTTCAGTTTATCACCCACCAATAGATGGTCCGAATGAAGTCATCAACAACTATTGGGAAACTTATCTTCGTTGTTTCACCTCTTAAGAACAACATCTGTGGGAAAAGTGGCTCCCTCTCACTGAATGGTGGTACAATACTTCCCACCATACTACATCTCAAATGACTCCATATGAAGCCGTTTATGGTCACACACCTCCAATACTCCTTCCATACACCCCCAGTAGTTCACCATTTCAGGCCGTTGACATGGTTCTTCGAAACAGACATCAGATTCTTCACCTTCTGTAGGACAATCTTCACATGGCTAGGACCTGCATGAAACACCAAGCCGATCAGCATCGTTCTGAGTGCACTTTTCAAGTCGGTGACATGGTTTTTCTTTGTTTGCAGCCTTACAAGTAGTCCTCCTTGAAACTAAATGGGAATCAAACGCTCGCTACAAAGATCTCTTGTCCATATACAGTTCTTCAGAAGATTGGGTCTATTGCTTATAAAATGGCACTTCCTCCTTCTTCTTGCATTCAGTAAGTGATTGACACCACCATCAGAGCACAAATTGTTTTACCAGAACAGGATAATGAAGGATCCATCATTTTAGATCCGGAGGCCATCCTCAATAATTGCACTTGTCATCTTCGCTCTCGATCCATCATAGAGGTCTTAATTTAGTGGCACAACATGCCACCAGAGGATGCTACATGGGAACCGCTCCTTCAGATTCAGCAACAGTTTCCACATCTAAAGCTTTGAGGACAAAGCTTTTTTTTAAGAGGGAGGGAATGTTAAGAACATGTGTCAACCCTCCTCTTTATTTTGTTAGTATATTTTATCGGACTCATATGCTTTGTAAGTCGTCCCATCAGTATGTTGTATTATCCCACATTCATGGGGAGTAAGTAATAGTTGTTAAGTTGTCTAGTTATTATGTTGCATTATCCAACATTCATGGGGGGTAATAGTTGTTTAGATTAGAATTAGTATATAAGTATGTGTTGAGGCTAATGAAAGCATCGAAGAGTTATTTTGTATTAAGCTTGCTCAAAGGAGGTTTCCCCCTCGAAGTGGCCCGCGATCAATAAAATCTCTTTTGTGCTCCAATATTTCTGTTATATCATGCATTTTGATTGTTCATTGTAGGAGGTTCTCCATAGTTTGAAAAGTCAAATTTACAATCATGGAGGACCAACCTATCAGAAGGTCACGAAGGTTGCAAAACTTTCCTCCACTTATTACATTGGAACCTCCACCTCCCCCTCAAAGGTGGAGATTGGACATAGACGGTTCTTTTGAACTGATAGGAGTTAGCGAAGTTCCAGGTGAACCAGAACTTAGGGAAAACCGTCTTAATTTAAACACAATTGAGATAGAAGACTTGAAGGCTGACGAGTTTGCAAGGAATTTTAATCCACCTCTAACTGACTTAAATGATCTTGTCATCGTTCAGGTTCGTCCTTTTGATCCACTCATGATTGGTGTCCCTGTGGGCAGGATAATGTCTACTACAGGAGAAAGTTCTTTTATTTCCACCTCAGCTGCTTTGGCTGAAGGGGTACCACCTCCCTCGGTAGGTGCCCCTAGATCCAGTATACCTACTACACCCTTAACTCCAGTGAGCCGAGTGGTTCAACCACTGGCTCCCACAAGTCTAGCAGGTGCTTCTGGTGGTATGGTAACTGAGATTCCTAGTGTACCTACAGTTTCTACCTCCTTCACACACACTGCCTAGAGTGGTCCTATAGGATCCTTGGATTTTGTCCAAGGATTTCCTTGGAATGGGGGGCACATTCCCCCATCCACTCCATACGTTGGCCCAACACTCTCATATGTAGGGGTGTAGTTTGGAAACACTAACCCTTATTGTCAAGGTTTCCAAACTTCGGTTTCTGCTCCATTCACGAGCTCTCCATTTTTTCTTTTTAGCGGAGGGATACCTGCTCCTGTATTTCAAACCCTAGTTTCGACTAGGGTAGCCAGAACCTCTTATACTGCACCTTACACAAACAATCCCGTGGCTTATGGATGGAACCCTTTTCAAAGCAACCCATCCACTTCACAACCAGCAGCAGGGGGAAACCCCACCTTCACATATGGGAATACGGGGGCAGGTCCCTCTAATCTACAAAACTGGTACTTTTAGTGCTCCAGTTAGGCCCAAGATTCCCTTCCTGGCAATGTTAAAATTTCCAGATTTGTCTAAACTGATGAATGACATGGTGAGGCATGATCTCGCTTGGTCACCCGTCCCTACCAAGCTGCCCTCGGATATCCCAAAATTTGAAGGCAAAGTTGGTGAAGATCCTGGAGCTCATGCCACCACTTTCCATTTATTATGCTCTTCCAACTCATTGAATGAAGATTCAGTTTGGTTGAGGCTGTTCCAAAGAACCTTGACGAGTACTGCAACAAAATGGTACATTGAGTTGCCTTTTGCTGCGTTTAGTAGTTTTGGGGGGCTTGGCTAATGCTTTCCTTAGTCACTTCTAGCTTCCTGTCCAATATGATTTCAGAACGGACTTGTTGTCTACCTTCTGGAAAAACAAGGCCACCCATATCTCGGATCACATCCAAGAGTGGAGGAGGCAGAAGAGCCTTATTAAAGCCACTATTCCTCCTGAGTTTTTATTAGAATGGTTCCTTAAATCCCTATTGCCTTATATATCTAAGGACATATCTACTTCAGGAGTGACGAATGAGGAAGAAGCTATTCTCAGGGCCCAACAACTAGATTTGATATATTCTCAGTCTAGGATCTTATATGAGATTATCCCTGAGGCACTAAGGCCAACACACGACGCTGAGAAACCTAAGCTTGGACCCCATGCCGATGGTGTGGTTGGTTCCGTTAATTCTCCCATTGTAGAATCTTTGGCCAAACAACTCCATCAACTGTCTGTCAAACATTTTTCGGCGGAGGCAGAAAAGGCTGCCCCCTCACCCCAAAATGCAAATGTTTTTGCACAAACCTCTCAGAAGGGCAATTAGCATCCCGGAGGGAAAAAGAAGAAAGGAAAGAAAGGGGAGAGAAATCAAAACAAGCAAAAACCCGCAAACAATGTTGATGGGGGCAAGAAAGAAAAGAAGAAGGTGAGAGTCCCATGTAAGTTGTGCCATGAAGATCACCTCACCCATCTTTGTCCTCTTATGGAACAAGCTTAGAAGTTGTTAAAATCTCAACAACCGGTTGTCTTGAAGGATCCTTTTCCCCAAGGACATAATTCAGCTTCAGCTTCAAATGCAACAGGGGGCACCTCAAATGCCCCTTACCCCAATTATATCAACATGGTTCAATCTCAAACTTTACTACAGACCAGGAATAAGAACTATGAAAAAGAGACCTCGGAGAAGGGTAAGTCCATAGCTGAAACTTATAACCCTCTCACGATTGAGAAACCTGCCGAAATTATGCCCAAGATATCGAAAGGTGTCTTTAAGAATACTTTGCATAATCCTAATGCTAGGGCCACAGCAAACTACTCCGTAGTTGAAGACTTAGCCCAGACACCTTGTGCAATGTCGAATTTAGAGGTGTTACAGAGTTTCCATGCCCAGTGGGATGCACTCTTAGCAGCCTTAGGCAGTATGGACTCATTGAGTCTCATGGCGAAATTTAATTTGTCTGATGTCAAAATTCGCCTATTATATCATGTAGCCTTGTCGATAGATGCCATCCATGGTGGAAAGACCATTGGAAGGGAAGTTGTCGATGAGAGTGCTTCTACATGTGTTATGTCCTTGTCATGTTGGAAAGCTCTTGGATCCCCAGAGTTGGTCCCGTCAAACACCCTGCTTACTGCTTTCGACGGAAGGTCATTCCATCCGCATGGTATCCTACCGGATTTTGAAATTAAGCTGGCAGGGAAAACGGTGTCTATTGAGGTGGAGGTGATTGTTGCACCTTTGGACTATAATTTGCTCTTGGGAAGAAGCTGGACTTATGCCATGTCTGCTATTGCATCGGCCGTCTTTCGGGTGGTAGTGTTTCCACACGAAGGGAAGTTGGTTACTGTTGACCAACTCAATTTTACTCAAAAAGGCCGCATGGAATCTAATGAGTGCACTGTGCCATTGGTTGATCATGTCAAACCTGCTTCAGAGAGCTTAGGGGCTGGAATGTACGCATCATTGATGGGCACATTTGATCTTCAAGCTCCTATTAATTATATAGGTTCTACTAGTGTGGGGAAGTCCATAGCCACGGTTGTTGATATCACCCTGTCGGCAATGGAAGTGTATTTTAAACTATATAAATCATTGGAGGTGCGATCAATAAACTCTCCTTGAACCTAGAATTAATGAGGTGTAAATTGCTCGATAATTAGGGTGTTTTGTACGATGGTATATAAGTAAAATGAAGATAGAGTAGTTGTCATTGTAATTATATATATATATATATATATATAAACTATAAGATTCTAATCTTTATTATTATTAATTTAAATTTAAAAACAATTAGAAAGTAACATTTACAAACCAGTTACTTTTTTTAAGGATAAGTAAAATTTATGTAATTACACAAAAATAGTTAAAATTACCTTTGAATTGCCTTATGTCTATGCATACCTCGCCCGCGCGTATATATATCTAATTGCCTTTTAAATTACCGAAGGAGAACATGCATGGGACTTCCTTTTAGAATAAAACATTAAAAACATTATAACAGTCGAAAAAATTTGCTATAAATATTACAAGGTGTTAACTAGTTGGAAATAACCCATCGAAGAAATCATGCACTTGAACATATCAATAACATTGGAAGCTAGCCAATTCTAGAAAAAGAAATACACTTAATATAGGGCAACTAAAAAAGACGTTATGTTTAACCTCTTCAGCCACCTAGGAATCCCGATATTAAAAGAATGTTTCATATTGATAATCGTTAACCACATTTCCCTTAACCCGACGATTACATTACCCGTTCGCCAATGAACCATGATTAAAATAAAGTTTTAACATTGTACCCCATTATGGTATAAATAAGTATAATCAACTTCTATTTAAATACTTGAAGCAATATGTTCAAGGACTTTATAAACTTCTATATTTAACTTGTCGACCCGAAATTAATGCATTTCTAAATACTTTATCATCCTCTCGTTTGGTAAATGTAGTTTTAATATGAACGAGTTGTGTATAATTTGAGGCTAGGAATCTTTGAATTCCAAATCTACAAATAAGTGTTACTACCTAACCAAATTGTATACCATATGTATGTGTGCGCGTGCATACACACACACAAAAGATACATGTAGCGAATAAGAAATATATGTAGCGAATAAGGATACATTGTATGGTAATTAACATAATGACCTAATGGATGCTCTGGGACTATGGAGTGCAAATTAAGGTTATGAATATATTTGTTAAGAAATACAAAATAATAATTCACAAGTAAGAAAGTAGATGATGTTAGATTAATACCCATATTAATATTTTGTACATACCACAAGCCTTTAACTATAGCATAAGAATAAACAAGATGCCAAATGTGGAAAATGGTGACAAATCTATCTTTAATTTACACCTCCAAACAATAGAAGGAAACTTATGGACATAAATTGCATAAATACCCATGTCTCATACAAGCAACACCATTATAAAGACATTTGAACATAAGAAAAGTTTCCTTTTTATTATGAAAAGCACCTTCTTTTCTCCCTATTGATTATAGAAAGCCTCAATTTAAAATTCAATTTCCATTAAGTGACAGTATCTAGGGAGTAAAATGCGCCTATGCATGACATGCCATTGGAAGATAAGTTGATCTCTTGAAAATAAGTATATTTTAATAGAAATCCAAGTTTGCTCGAAACTGAATGAACAACCTTTATGAACAGTTTGGTGTTGGAAGCTAGGCTTTCAGGCCTCCTTCCATGGCGGTGCTTGAGTTATTGGCCTTCAACCATTGAGGCTGCGGGCTCACAGTGGTGGATTCCATGAGGGATTGCAGGGAATGGTGTACCCGACGTTATGGACTATTGACTAGCCATCTTTCTATCCACAACGCTCCCTGGGATTGTTACTGATTCTCGGATCTTCCCTTTCCTCCATTTGCGGCACTTATCACAGGATTCCACCCTTTTACTATTGCATCTTGCCTGGCGTTTTTGGGTGTATCGACGTTGTGGCTTTCACCACCTTCACTGATTGACCTTATCCTTTGATGATGGCTGGGAGCAGAGTTTTTGCATCTGTGACTGTTGTGTAATGATGTCGGCTGGTAGTTTGAAGAACCCAACTGGACCCGGTCTTTAAGGTACTATCTGACTATCTCCGTGCTACTGTCTTTCTTTTCATGGGGGTTAGTATTTTTTATTTCTTCCTTGTCTGTAGATGGGTTTTAACCATACATGGAGTTCAGCCTCTCGCGAGGGTTAGTACCAACCATGCCAAAAAGTGGGAAGTAAGTGGTATCTTCTTTTTGGGTATTAGGGTTTTTCTTTATCCTTGTACACTTGTTCTGGGGGCTCTAGGGTTGTTTCTTTTTAGGGCTTACTGTGGTTACTATTACTCTGTTGGTTTCTACCTTGTTCTCTAGGTCTAAATCCTTACTTTCAGTGTGTTATCGGAGACTGTTATTTACTATGCGACAACTACTCTTCACCTTCTTGAACCCTTCCCTGTCTACCTCTGTGGAAGGTGACCCATGTATTTAACCACCCCGACTTTTCAGCCATGGAGTCTCTCGAGCTATGTCCACCTAGTGGTCCTGCTGGGGGATCTCACTGGCCTTCTCGTTATCACCAACGTCGAAAAACCAAGCTCTTGAAAATCCTTGATGCTAAATGTCGTTATACACTCGGGAGGGATGTCATGCTTGATAGGGTTTCTGAACTTTGTAGTAGGGCATTGATAGGTCGGTTGGAATACGACAGTATGAACAAGGAAGAATGGGTCTCATGGGCCACGACCCATTGGAAGCCTATCCTTAACTATACCCTTACCATTAGCCTCCTTTCCAACCATTGGCTGGTCATTTCTTTATTGAGGATTTGGATGCCTCCCATATACTTAAATCCCTCTGGACTATTGGGAATGGTTCCCTGGTTCTTAGCCGTTGGCATGCAAACTTCGACCCACTAAAAGAGAGAGTCGTAAAATGACATCTTTGGGTCCTGATGTCGGCTATACCCTTTCCACTGTGGAATAAATACTTCTTGATAGGTATTGCAGACACAATAGGAAGATTTGTGGCACTGGAAAAGGACTTCCACCTAATATTTGATAAGAGAATGGATAGAGTATTAGTTGAATTAGATGTATCACATGGGCTCCTTCCTGAGATTGAGATCGACTGTGCCAGTTTGGTGATTACCCAAATACTAGACTATTTGAACATTCCATTCAAATGTAGCCACTATCATGATACATGCCATTTAAAAAATTCTTATTCAGCCCATCGTCATGGGATACCATTAAAACTTGGTTTCTCTGAGCCTGAACATGTATCTGACTCACTGGTGGAGGGAACTACTCCTATTGATACTTATGGCTACCCCACTCCCCCTATTCCATATGATTCAGCCTCTCCGACCTCTGTTGGCAACCTTACTAAAGGGAAATTACAATATATCCAGGATATAGAAAATCTGGCATGGGAAACCTCTGCATTGGACCCCACTTGACCACCCTTCTCCTCACTATCCAACCCTTCAGCTTCCTCTGAGACCCTGCCCATGAATAATATTATGGTGCATCTAGGTGAGCCTATGGTAGATTCATCTTTATTGGAACCGGGTTCTATTTCTTATCCTTTGTTAGACCCTCCCACTTTGTCTCCCCCTCCATTCACCATGGAAGAGCTTCCCCCACTCCAAAGGAATGCTAATCCTCTTACTACCACTGATCCCTCTAACCCCACTACTTCTCCCTCCTTTATGGACCCTTGACTCCTGAATTCATTGAATATTTTCTCTGACAAATCACGTATCTCCCCCTCCACCTTACCTTTGGATTCAATTAGATTCCAAAATGTTATTATCAAGAAAGCTAGGAGGAATAAATCATCGAATGACTCTAGCACTTCTGGATTGTATACCCCTCTCTCTGCCCACATCAAAGCAGCTGCTAGATACTTGAACTCCCCACAGGCACTTAGAGCATTGTCACCTAATTCTCAAGTTGGCCAATGGGGATCATATCTATGAATATTTGTAGTTTTGGAGGGATTACAAAAATAAAAGCTCTCGGATCTCTCTTCTCCACTCTCAACCCTGACATGACACTGATCCAAGAAACTATGTGTGACCACACTTCCACTCTTCACTTCTTCTCCAAGATGAAATCTGGTTGGGAATTTTGTGCCCTGGATTCCCATGGTCTATCTGGGGGTCTTCTCACTAGATGGAACCCACATTCAGCTCGCTGCAAGGCTTATCATTCCTATGCAGGCATTTTAATCAAGGCCAAACTCAAAGGCTATGACATGATAATCTCCATCTTGAACAGTGATGGACCATACTCCTACATATCCTCTTTCTAGAATAATGTTCTAGATAGTGGAATCTTTGACTACCCCAACTTGATTCTTGCAGGTGACCTGAACTTTACCCTCTCTGACTCTGATATTTGGGGCAACAAAGCATGCTTAGATCACAGGGCTCATTTCTTCACTCATCTTCTGAATGATGCTAACATGATTGAATTAGCACCTATACATCCTGGCCCAACTTGGAGAAATGGAAGAACTGGTGCAAAGGGTGTTAGTAAACGCCTTGATAGATTTATGGCTTCTCTTCCTATTACTCTTGTACTAAACAACTATAAATCCTGGGCTCATCCCTCTGATATTTTTGACCATTACCTTGTATGTCTTGAGTGCAACTTGACCATGCATTGTCATAACTATCCATTTAAGTTTAACAGGGCCTGGCTTTGGGAACAAGAATTCATTGATATTGTTCATTCCTCCTGGACTGCTCAGATTCCCCCCCAACTTGATCCTATGTCTGCACTTTCCACTAAACTCCAAAGACTCAAGGATAAAGTTAAGTCTTGGGAAAAAAAGATGAAACTGTCGAAATTTTGGGATCTAATGGAAGTTGATGCCGACATTCAGAAACTTCTTACTACCTAGACCTCTGGTATTTTGTCAGTCTATGAGACTTCTCAGCTCTCCCAACTAAAAGCTTGAAAGCACTCTTTACTGACCCATGAGATCCTCACTTGGAAACTTAAGAGTAGGGTGGACTGGTTAAAAGAGGGGGACGCCAATACCATATTCTTCCATTCCTATGCATATGTTAGGAGAAATTTGAAATCTATTTGGGGTTTACAGAACCAGCAAGGCACTCTGATTGAATATGATGCTCAACTTAAGCATATGGGAGTAGCAAATTTCACTCATCTTTGTACTAATGATGGATCCACTAACATTGAGTACCAACTCAAGCTTATTGGGCTTTTCCCTACCTATCTCACGGAGGATGATAAAGCTACTTTCCTATCAGATTTCTCTCTCTTTGAGATTGAAGATGTACTTAAGGGGTTCAAAAAAGATAAGATCCCAAGCCTGGATGGCTGGCTTGTTGAATTTTACATCCACTTCTTTGACTTAGTTGGCCATGACATTCTTACTGTTGTCACATAGTCCAGGGCTGAAGGTAAAGTATCTGGAGCTCTTAATGCTACCTTCATAACACTTATCCCCAAATGTGACAAGCCTACATCCTTTGCAAGCTACAGGACTATCTTCCTCTGCAACCTAGTGTATAAGGTCTTTTCAAAATTGGAAACCATCAGACTTAAGCCCATACTGGATAGAGCCATCTCAAAGAACCAATTTGGTTTTTTACATCATAGATAGATTATTGAGCCCATTGGAATTGCTCAGGAAGTCATGCACCCCATAAAAGTGGAAAAGAAAAAGGTTATGATCCTTAAACTTGACTTGGTCAAGGCCTTTGATAGAGTGAATTTAACATTTCTTAGACTGGTCCTCCTATAGATTGGTATTCCATTTGTGGGTGTAAATTGGATTTTGGGTTGTGTGGAAACTTCAAACTTTGCATTCTTAGTTAATGGCACCCCTTTCGAGTTCTTTCTGGTGTCAAGGGGCATCAGGAAGGGATGCCCACTCTCCCCTCTATTATTTATTTTGATTATTGAAAGTCTAAGTCTGCTGATACAAAATGAATAGCAAAGAGGAGTCATTACTGGTGTTAAGATTACTTCCTCACGGTTCCTCACACACTTACTTTTTTGAGACGATGTCTTATTATTTGGTGAGGTTACTGTTGACGAATGGAAACACTATAAACAACTTCTTGATATGTTTTGTACTGTGAAGGGCATGCAAATAAGTGAGGAAAAATCCTCATTTCTCTTTAATGATATTGATGAGCTCACTAAGGTTAACATAACTTCCATCTTACCATATAAAATGGAACCTCTTACTACGGGTTTCAAATACCTGGGATTTTATTTGAAACCATTAGGATACCATGTTAAGGACTGGCGTTGGCTTATTAAAAAATTCAAGCAAAGAATCAGTAATTGGACTCATATACTTCTCTCCCTTGGTGGCAGACTGATCTTGGTAAAAGAAGTACTCATGGGTCTAGCTGTCTAGTAGTTAACATTGGCTAGAATGCCTAGAACTATCATGAACTATCTCAGAAGTGCCATCTTTAATTTTCTCTAGGGAAACTCTTATGGAAACTATAGAACGCACTTAGTGGATTGGAAATCGTTATCCATACCCTATGACTTAGGAGGTTGGAACATCAAGCATTTAGACTGGTTCAGCACTGCACTAAGACTTAAACGTATATGGCTTGTACTAAATGGGGAGGGTATTTAGTCCCATATTCTTAAATTTAAATATCTCAGAGACAGGTCTGTGGATGCTTGGCTTTGTTGCAAAGATTTCAGGTTTCTTGGTACTTCTTACATATGGAATGGCTTTGTCATAGCCCTATCATGGATCACTTTCCACCTTGGATGGAAAGTGGGTAATGGATGTAGCATACGGGTAGGTGTGGATCCGATTGCTGGCTTAAACTCAGACTTTTTCCTCCAGGAAGACATCAGAAGCTACTTGGAGGATTACGACATCACCACACTAAATCATGCTCGATGCTCAGACTCAGGTCATCAGTACTGGCTCACATCTACTGACCTTGATATCGATGGTGCTTGGAAAGAGATCTGGACAAACTATATTAGAGGAATTTCCCATGGCTGTATTAAACTAAATAACAATATGGACTCATTGGTTTGGATGTATAACAAGAAGTCGAGAAAGGTAACTGCAAGCCTGGCATACGAGATGATTGCAAACAACTCCATTACAGAATACCCGGACACCTTTCTAATAAAAATATGGAAGTTTAATCTGCAATTGAAAGTAATTTGTTTTGCTTGGCTCTGCCTCTCTAACTGTATCAATACCTGTGATACATTATGCAAAAAATGATGGGTTGGCCCCAATTATTGTTGTTTGTGCTTTGTAGGGGCCGAAACTGTTGATCACCTATATTCAGAATGCAGGGTTACTAAGGATATCATTTTGGGACTTAGTCTGGCACTTCAATGCCCTATCTTCTGGAATAAACACTCTTTCAGGCTTAACTGGATCAATTGGATGAGCAATGAAAAAGCATTGTTATACCTACCTCTGATTATGTCCTGGAATATTTGGATCTCCAGGAACAAGTTTATTTTTGAGGACCATAAACCTGTACCTAAGATGATTATCTATAATATTATGGAATAGCTACAAACACATACTGTGAATACTCTTCCCAATCGCAACAGGAGATTGAATGGGTTGCATTAGGTATATACATATCCCATTGGTTTTTTTTATGGGGCCTCAGCGAACAAGATTGGTGGCATTGGTATTTATCTCATGATCAACAAGGATTATTTTTACTGTGTAAAAATGGGATGTGGCCAAAGCACCAACACCTGGGAAAAACTACTTTCTCTCTGGGTATTACTGACCTTTGCTAAAATGGTTGGGTTACCATATCTTCACATTAGAGGAGACTCTTCAGCCATCATCCACTGGTTTAATGGACAGGAGGATTTAACAACACTTGAACTTGAGGGCTGGTCCAGTAATATCAGAATCCTTCAAGCTTCCTTTACCCATCTCGAAGCAGCCCATGTATTCAGAGAATACAACACTAAAGTGGATGGCTTATCTAAGGAGGCACTTGGTCTGGTTTCGGGGTTCCTTCACTTTATGGAATTCACTGAAGGTGAATGCAGTGGAAATGGCTCCTTTCAGCTCTATTATCCATTGTCTTGATTCTCAGCCACGGGATGGCTTGATATTGATGACACACCCTATGGTGTTTTAGTTGGCATTGGCCACTCTTTTTTGTTTTGGTACACCCTAGAGTGCCTCCCTAGCTAAGTTATCCGAGTTTGAATTGTACCTCTGCTACTAGGTGCTTCGTGGATGGGTTATTGGACACTTGAATGTTTGTTGCTTCTTGTCATTGCAGGGCCATGATATACACATTGTATTGTAATGATTGCTGAACACTTGGCTGTTTGGGATGTATATATATACCTGATGCAACAAACAGGTTACCTTTGATTCAATGAATAACAAGGAACCACTATTTTCTCCTAGAAAAAAGTATATTTTAATAATGAAAAATAGATAACTCCCCTGTCATATTTCGGAACTCAAAAACTTTTACACATGGACATTGACATAAGATGACATTAGAAGGAATCATAACCTAAATATGCATTGGATTGTGAATGGGTCGCAAGTAATGAACATGGTTGCCAAATTCCACAATGACTATAATGATTAAACTTTAGCCAATATAGATATATGTACGAAGACAAATGAATTCACAAAAGAACCTTAATTACGTTAATGAAATGCCATTGTTATAGTTCAAGAATAAGGGGCATGCGATCTTGTTTTGACAATCCATGGAATGATTAGGGCATGTGATCTTGTTATGACAATCCATGGAATTATTAGGACGGGTGATTGTGACGGGTGTTTTTCTATAACATGATGGAAGTTCGTGACATGATAAGAATGCGTTCGACGCCTTATTATTTGATACTTGATGAGAATTGACACATCGTTATGAGATACTTAGGTTGAAACTAAGTAGGGTTGTTGTTTCATATGATTTACCTATGATGCTATCATCATATTTCCTTGTGAGATGCTACTACTTAAATGGACTTTAGTATGTTGTGTTACTTCATCTTATTATTAGTAGCATATGATACACCTTTTTAAGATGGTGTTTTTTTATACATATTTTCACTTATTATTTCATAATTGTTAGAACTTAGATTTGAATTAGAATGATGTTTAATTGGTTCATCGTAATAGATTGCACATAGATATGATATAATCTTTTCCACATTACATATGGTTCATGGTATCAGATTGTTATGGATGAAATTTGTGTAATAAATGTTTATTCATATTGATGACATGTCAGTATTTCATTCTTTAAATGTTTAAAGTGTTACATGTTATTATTTGATGAGAATACACTTTAGAAGGAATTATATTATATCGATTTACAAGATGGATAGTAATCATTGTCTTGGTGGCAAGTAAAAATATTTTTTTTTCTCGGTATTATCTTTATATGATTTCATGGTGGGGCATAACCATGAATGAGAATAGTGATACTATATACTTTTATAGGATGAGGGACAACCTAATAGATAATCCTATGCTAGTTGTGGCTCTACCTAAAGTCCACAGCTTGAGGTACATTAGTTGTTGGGGGAGGTATATGGAGAATAACTTTTGATGCTTGGGCTTTGTTGCATTAGGGAGAATAGGGAGGAAGTCAAGGCCAACCTTTCGATATGCCAAGGGTATACAGTTGGTAGTGTACTAGTAACTAGATGTCTAGTTTATCAACAGTCATTGGGTGATTAGATGAGACCAAAATTTGGTGTGGTTGATGAGGTTGCAATAGATATGAGAAATAGGGATCAATTTAGGAATTAGGCTAGCCATGAAGACTTTTGATGCCTACTGTACTTCCCATAGACAGGTTATCGTAGAGGGCATGTGCTATGGTTAGTGATACCATCCAGAGTTTTTGTGGAGGGTTATGGAGGCATATCAGATGGTATGATTCTCAAGGAGAGGGTGAATGAGGTATGAGGGGGTTTTGGTGTTGTGTTTGTGACCTTCTATTTGAATGAGTCGGTTCTCATTTTATTCATTTTACGATTTTATGTCATGTTTTATGTAGAATATGATGAGAGATTGATGATTGTATTAGTGCAGGAGGAAAATTATTGTTTGCTGGCCACACACACAAATTCTCACCTTCACAATAGTACTAAATATTTACTATACTAAATAAGTAAGAAATGTATTATGTTGCGATATAGGAATTCAAATTTTGTATTATTAGTTAACGCAATTCTTGTTGTTGTTGTGAGTAATATAACTTCAGGCCAAAGTTTCCTAAAGGGGGTGAGTATGTAACACCCCAATCAATTAATTAGTATTAGTTAAGCTATTAGAAAACAAAGTTAGCTATTAGGACCATATTAATAAAGTAGATATTATTTAATTTGAATAAAAAAGGAAATGACAAACAAATAAAAGGTTAATCATTAACATTAGCTAACAAATCATGGTTATGTTAATTAAAAGTGATTAGGAAAAGTGAAGTGCATGCATACTACTTGAAAGTCATGCAAAAATAGCTCTAAATTAACTAATTATTTAATTTACTTGCATAAATAAAGGAATTTGAGGTTTTTTGTTATGCTGGTTCATGCTAGTTTTTGGACTTCATGTTAGTCTGGTCTGTGAGTGGTCATTTTTTTATTACTATTGGATCTGGTTTGTTGTGAGAGTGGGTTATTTATGTCTATTGGGTATGTTAGTTTGTTTGTGATCACCAATGGGTGCATGTCCTCTTGTTTGTTAGTCTCTTAAGAGATTGACAATCATAGAGTACATAAAAGTTACCTATTAAGTTTGTGATATTACTTTTTCATTGATATGACATCATTGAGGAGGAATACTTTGGATGGACAAATAAGAGTGAAGTTTCAATTTTCTTTTATGCCGGAGTAGGAAATCTTGTGCACTTCAACTACTGTTTTTTGTTAGAGCATTAATCCACCTTTGTACCATGGTTATACACCTAGGATACATTTTCATTAGCTTTTATGCTATGTCATATGGTCCAAAACTAGGCTTGTTGATCAACCTTGGTCTAATAGGTGTTTTGGAGTCATTTACTGTAGTTGAGGCACTCCACTTTGATCATTCTGATAGTCCAGGTGCCCTCATTGATGACAATTTGTCTTGGTGCGCTCCCCATCCCTTAAATCATGGATTTTTTTTTACCATGGGTGCTGGTGCATGTATTTAGTGGTTTTTTGCTCTCTTTAGGCATTTATTTCTTCCTAGAGCCACTCCCACTCACACATGTGCTCACCCATGCCTAGCTTTCCCTCATTTATGATTCATCATGCTCCGTCCATGTTCACATTAGAATTCATGTCTGTTTGGGATGGTTTGGGAGTTGATTGGTCCAACTAGGGGGTTTTGGGTCAAATCCTAGACTAACACATGTATGCATCCAGGTGGCCTCCATAGGCTAACAATTTTCTTCCAATGTATTACAAGTATGTACCACCCATATGTACAAGTTGTACACTAATAGAAACATGAGTTATTGGCACCATCAATGCGGGTTATTTTGCTCAATCTTATTGTTTTCTTACATATTTTGTGAATAACTTAGATTGTGAAGATTCCCTTAGCTCCTAGATCTAGCTGTGAATCATATTTTCACATTTGTTTCTTGAAATAATTTTTATCTCCCTTGCATTGCATGCTAGGAATCATAATGCATTATGGAACCCATTTTCTTTATACACGAATCTACTTTATCTCTACTAGATTTATATGTAGAAGTAGGAATGCTTATAGTTTTATATCCTTTGATATGGTATACATTTGAAAATTCATCACTTTCTCCCTATGGTTTGGTAAATTTAACGCAATATCTTATTAGTTACTAGACCATGGGTTTGTGAATATAAATTTATAGCCTCTAGACATAGACATATTTTTATAACTTCAGTTTCAAGATGCAACTTAACTTGTCAATTTCCACAAAATGCTAAGTCCTTGTGCTTTCCTAGTTCTTTCAAGTAGATGTAACATCATCTTGAACTAATTTATAGCGCTAAGTTTACATGGTCCTCATAGAAAAAGAAGGGACGAGTTTCTACAAGTATGCGAGGAAAAGTAATAAAACAAGTAGAAACTAAGAACATATATCATCAATCAATCCAATGCAATGTTGGAAATTTGAAAAACAAATTATGTTCTTTTCCCGAATCCTTCCAAAGAGACAAGAAGAAGAAATGGGAAGAATGTCGGGAACCCTTGTCAATTCTCAATTTTAGTGTTATTGGTAAGCCTAATTGCCACTCATTTTTGGTGTTATTGGTACGCCTAATTGCCACTTGTTTTTTGATGTTATTTGTAAGCATAATTGTCACTAATACACATGGTTGGTTATAATGAATATATTGCTCAAAATCCAATTCCTATGATGTTTGCCAGTATGGATGATGTTTCCTGTTAGTGATGAAAGAAGGTTTGGATAGTTCCTCCTTGAAAGTTATAGTTGTTGTAGTGTTTAGTATCCTTTGATCATATCATTTTTAAATAGCAATGAAAAATGGTTATTTACAACCTACATCCCTTTTCCCCCTATTTCGTAGTCATCCTTCAAGGTGCCTAAACTTGATATTTGTTGAAGACTCATGTGACCATGGTGAGAACATCAATGCCTAATCAATAGACTTATGCTTGAACCTGATCACTCTTGTGTTATTAAACTTTTTACGAAGTAATAACATTAAAAAATAATTAACATTTTTTTAATCACATAATATATGGAAATATCTTGGTAGATTCAAATTCAAGACAACTTTTAGTGTTACCATATTTTATTGATTTCATATGTACTTAGATGAAAATGAGTTGTTCCATTGGGTGGGTTTTGTGCATACCTAGATATTTATCAATTTTATGTTGCATGCATCAACCCAATTGATATGAACTCGTTCTTGAACTTGAGATGTCTATTGGATTTCATCTATCAAGTTTTGCTTTGTGATTCCAAGCTTTGCTTTGGTATGAGGTATGATGTTTGCACATTGTAAAAATTTTGAACCCATAAATTGTCAATTCTAAATACAACCCATTAATCCACCCAAAATTCTCCCTACAAGAGCATCATGCTAAACTTCACTATTTAGGATTTTAAGCTCAAACAACAAATTATGATTAAGGTCTTGATAGGTAATGCATTAAACACCTTTAAGTTACAATTAAATACAAAGGATTGATGGATTTTAGGAATTAGGTCTATGGTTAGCTACATCATATGAGGAGGAGGGAGAATTCAAAGCTTTATTAGCTTAGAAAAGAAGCACAAAAATTTATTTTATGGTGGGAATCCAAAATAAATCTAGGGTGAGTCACAAGGGCATCATCAAATGCCTTTTTAATATTTTCTCTAAGAAAATAGGGATTGTCATTTTTATCCAAAGGCATCTCTATTTAGACAATTTAGTATCAACATATGAAGTTCAATTGCTATAAATAGAGCTTGGAATGAAATATCCTCTCAAGTGATATATCCTATCTCAACCCAACAAGAAACCTTATAAGAAATATTATAATTTAGAAAATTTGATGTGTATGTGTTAGTTCTTAATAACGCAAGTACAATTTATCTGACCCACAATCATGAGCATGGAAGGTGGAGGAAGTGTATGTCCAAGCATCATACCTACACACAAAGAAAATAAATAGTATTAAAGATCATATATTGCACAATTATCTAAATACAACATAAATTGGTAAAAACAACAAAAAAGCATCCATTTAAAAGTCATAATCCTAAATAAAATGTAGATTTCTTTTACTCACAAAAGTCATTGGATTTACTGATAGTTATTAGCTTCATTTGTATTGCATGTGAATACCTATAGAAATAAATATGAAATAATAATTTTATATTATATAAATAAATGATAAACAAACATGCAAATCAACATGTATCATACTCTAAAAATACCAAAGGGGAGTACATGTATGATCTTCTATCTGTTTCAAGAATAATTTATTCTTTATTGAGTAGGGCCAACCACATGAAGGTGGAACCTTTTCTAGACCCTCCTCCACCTCCCTTACATCTCTCACAATTCCCCATACCCAATCTATTTACTGTAACATGCTTGAAAGAAACATAACAACATAAAAAATAACACTCATTTAAACTTTTATTCATCCTAGGAACAATAAGATACAATATGATATATATTCAAATTTACAACTTATTAATTTCAAAGAAATTAAACATTAAAACTTATTACAAAATGATTTGCACATACATAACTGGAATGTGGTTCTTAGTGAATTTGTATTTTTGATAGCAATGATGATACAACATGTTTCCATGTGTTCTCACAAGGACAATACTCCTTTCCCATATGGCTATATGATATAATATGGATTCATTGAAATGTTATTCGACAAATGAGTACCATCCACTATGAGAATGCATAGAAACACAAATTGTTTCTCGTTGCTGACATGCACCCAGCTATTGATATGTCAACATGAACAAATCAAAGAAAATGACAATAGGGGCTAATTATAAAATCAAATAAAATGAACATAAAGGATAATTTTAGGCTAACACATGATCACAAAATACTATAAATATAAATTTGTATGCATATAAAGCTTGATCACAAAAATCTATAAATGTAAAATAGAGGTACATAAATATAAAGATCGACATATAAACATCCAATTCCTCTCACAAAAATACATAAATACAATATTGCATACAACAAAATGTGTTTTCCATACATAATGGCCAATCTCTACTACCCTACTTCTTTCTAGTTTTTTTCAAGAAAGACCACAATTATGATATCAACACCAAATTCTCACCAAAGTACTGATTCTGTTCTTGACCAATTTCTTCTGGTACTAGATCGAGATTAAACTAGAAGACACATCTCCTTGTAGATTTCCTAGTACTAGGATCAACATCAACTACAATTAAAGTGAACCATTTATTAATCAACTCATGTATACTATACAAAAACAGAAAAATATTAATTTATATTCAACTCATTCATAGTACCTACAGGTGCAATAGGGGTAACTTATGGTTGAGAAGTACCTTTGGTCTCTAAAATCGGCTCATTAGGAACACCTAAATCTTCTTGTACTTCCTGCAATAACATTTGTAGTTGTTGTAGAAGCAAACAATTTCAATTTGTGCTTTATAATTAAGTATTCGATCGGAATGCATTGAATTTTTATACCTCGTTGTTGACAGTAGAAGTGTTAGTTGTATTTCCCATTTTGATTTCAATCAGGGAATTATAGCTTCCTTTCAAGGAAACTTTGAGCTCTTCACCCATGGGAATAATGCCAAATTCTATCAACTACATTCCATAACATAACACATTTTGGTAAAGAAAACATTTAAAGAACAAATGAAAATGCGACAATGACAATTTTTAAATGTTAATACCTACATATCTTCCATTCACTTTAGCATATCCCCATAGGAAAAGTTTGTGTTGGCCAATCTTCTCCTGTCGATCATATGTAGCATTTGTGGTGTCTTTGAGCCTATGAAATGGTTAAGTACATTTTATGCAATTTAGAAATAATGGTCAAATGCAATATACAATATGTAATTTCATTGGTCATTACACTATTTTATCTACCTTGGTGGTTCTCCCACACTTGGAGTCAAGGATCCTTCTTTTCTAATCTTCTTATCCTTGGCTTCCTCTATTAGTGCAGCCCACTCCCATTCTAGAATTATTCTAGGATGCTCATAATTGGGGTATCGACCGATATTAGTGTGGTAATTGTCCCACATTGATTTCATGTACTTTCCCACCATGTTTTGAACCAAATTTTGGTTGAATATAGGACCAAGCAACATGTTCATGTGTTGCATCATCTCCTTCTTCAAGTCACTGTTATAATATTTATAACTTGTTATAATTGTTGTTGCAAATAGAGAAAATGCATTTTCTTGCAACCGTTGGTAGAACAAGTTATTTACTACACATTGCAATAAAATATTCTAATTAGATAGATAGAATGAATATAAAACTATTCATCATTGAATAGAATAAAAGTATCTCAATGGATTATACGTAATTACCATGGAGTTTTAATCCCTTCACTTGCACCAATTCATGGTCCATTTGTAAAGAAAATGATAAGTGCATGATGCTCTTAACAAGTAATCATAGTGTCTTGGGAATCATATCAACCTCTGATGAATGAGGCATAAGAGTACTAGACCCAGGGGTCATATGTACAGATGGGGTTGTAGATTTCCCCACACCAACACTAGGTGTAGAATTAGAGGAAAACACAAAAATACCAATAGTTGAGGCACTAGTAGTATGTGCAACATGAGAAGAGGGTACAACCATGGATGCATGTATACTACTCATGACACTAGATTCTTCATCTCTCAAGAATTCCTGGGAATATATAATTCACAAAGTCAAGCTCTTAGATTCCTTTAAAAAAATTATGTCATATTATTTAAAGGAATTAATGGAATATAATTAAAGAATCATATGTTGTACTCTTGATGCTTTCCATCAAGAATTTCCTTTTTCTTTCAGTCATTTGAGTCTCTTTAGTGCCCACCAATTTTGTAAGTTCTTCAGCTAATTTATAAACCTTTTTTCAAATAGTTGCAAGTGGGTCAATATCTCTTGATATTTTTACACCATCTTGACCAGGATGAGGCATTGCCATAGGATCCTAAAAAGAAACATATCATATAAGTTCTATAAACTACGTAACACTAATCATTGCACTAGGATAAAAGAGAACAATATGGAATATAATAATGAACATATAGATGGCCATATATTATTTCACCTTCCAATGGTCTATGCCTTTCCCCCAATCAACCTGTAATATATATGATGATTTGTTAACCATATATCCAAACATGGGTAGAATTTCTCAATTCCATTCATCAACATTATGACATAAAGTATATGTAATGACAAATAATAAATATATAATATAAATGATTTTTATTAAATGATGGACATGAATGTTAAACCATAGTTACCTTATTCCTATATCATATTCAAATGATAATTGACCAACAACCCCTTCCCTATGGGTATCGATTTTATTGTAATTGTTGAGAAAATGTTGTCATTGATGTCAAAGTGGTTGTTGATGTGGAAATAATGATGAATATGTCATTGATGTCAATATGTTTGAGGATTGAACAAGATTAAGTATCCAACTATGCTCTGAATAACATAGAAAAAATAAAAATGAGCTACCACCACACAAAGTTTCTTTGGATATTAAATCTAAAATGCTTTGAAAAATCTTTGTGTAAATGTGTGCTAGATTCATCTCGACCATAACGTTTGATCCAATCCCAAAAGTACACTTTGATCAGAGAAAGTATCAATCCAAAGAAAGGGTAAGAAAACCTAATATGTGAGGAACACACTCCAAGTTCCAAATCAACACTTGCGTCTCAAGAAATTTCCTAACCCATTGACGATTTACAAGTTTTTGTTATTCCTATAAAAACACGTATGTATCACAATTGAAGTATTTAAAATTTTTTGTTTAACAACAAAAATATATGGAAAATTGAGAAGAATTTTGGTTAATTCCACCATGTCACGTCCCCTCCCGCCCAAGAGGATGCGACCTGTGAGCAGGTGCTATCATTTAAGCGGGGATGTAAGCCTCATGAACATAATAAGAAATGCCTTGGAAATGAAAACATACACAGATGCATAATGCAATGCAATCTACAGTGGAAGCAAATACATTTCATTCAACATGTTCATCATAATTTATCAAGCAAATAAATACAATTGTAGAGGTAAAACACAAGAGATACTCATTAGAGGAAATTTCAACTCAAAATGGGCCTCCTAAGAAAAATTAATAAAATAATAGTTAAAATAATAAAATAATATGTATTAATTTTGGAGGAAGAAAAGAAAAAACTATTTTTTTGTTCATATTTTTGACATATCTCCCTGTTTTTTTACTCAAATTTCGATCGGGAGAGCTCGTTGGATGTGGAATCAAATTCCGCATACAACGATCACCCACTCGCCATCCAAATTCCGCATACTTTGGATGTCATCATCACGTTTTTTTAGGTATTTCTTGTTTTTGGGGTAGCGAGACTCGTCAAAAGTATGCCGAGTGGGTACTCGTTGGATGCGGAATTTGATTTCGCATCCAACGAGCTACCCCGATCGAAATTTGAATAAAAACACAGGGAGTTACGTCGAAAATACAAACAAAAAAAGTAGTTTTCTTTATGATACCTATCCCCAAATTTATATCAAAAAATTGTTTAAGAGGTGCTCCCTTTTTGAATTTTAAAGCATTTTTATTGGCTAATACATGATGACATGGAATTTGTATTATTTTTGGAAGGCCTATTATAAATGGAAATTTCCTCTAATGTATCTTGAAATGATCTTGTCCCGCAACCAGCTATGTCACTGCAACATTCCACCCAACCATAGGCTAGTGTGCTCATCAATCTATCAGTAGCACTTCCACCCCCGAGATGGGCATGATTCCCACAAGGAATAAGGGAACTACAACAGGATCACACATAGCCAAAGACACATCAAAATTTAGCCAACCCAAAACTACATTTGGGTTTATTAGGATACTAAGGAGGTGGGAATCTTGAACTACTAAGCTACTGAGCTCAATCACAGAGCTATGGAGACCTGCACCAGATCGGGCTTTGCTCCTAAAACATCTACACACCCAACATAAGGAAGCATCCCCTTCTATGCTACACAGTCCCTCGGGCTACACCTTCCCTTCCAGTTATCTTCAGGGTGTGCAAAGAAGAAAACCAGCCCCCCTAGATCTGTCCGTGAGGTTCCTTCCTACACTAGGTTTACAAGCTAGTTCAGATCCAATTCCACTCCAAACCAGTTTAGACCAAAACAAAAGATGCACCCACAACAAGATACAAGTTCTTGGTATGGACAAAAGCATCCTAGAAGCCAAATTTGATCATGGTGAATGGGTAAAACATCCTTGGGAACCAAAATCGATTTCACAAAACATTCATTGGCTTCACGTGGGTAAAAACAACCTCAACAAACATCCATAAATCATGGTATCTTCTCCAATTCGTTGGGCATTACCAAAAATGGATTTCCAGCTTGGACAACAGTGAGGAAAATGCAACAAATCGTGAGGGAGGAAACCCAACCACTGAGTATTACAAAAACAATTTCCCAGCCATGGGGAAAATGAAGAAAACTACCTCCCAAATGTGAAGGAAACACACAATAGACAAAAACATGAAGGAAATAGAGCTCTGCAAGCTTCCCATTACATGAGGAATGGAGGACGTGAATAGATAATAGAATGGGCATGCATTTTTTTGGGTTTTTACTTTCCTAAGGAGTTGAAACATGTTTTTCCAGAAATGGGTGCTCTGCCCATTCTGAAATTGACATCCATACCTTTCCCATTCCCATGCAATAACCAACTCAAGCAATTCTGGTAGAAATAAATGATAGCGTGAATAAGACAAGAAAGGTAGTTGACAGCTTGATGGGTTCTCCCTTTGACATTTGGCTTTTCCCCATTGGCTCAAAGGTTTGAATAACCCCCCCTATTCCTTAGGAAATCATGCCCCCATCTCTTTAATGTTGCATTGACATAGCTGGTTTTGGGTATTTTAATTAAATTGCATATGTACATGACGTCCAAATTATAATGTGTTGGTCTATCACGAAGTACCATTGACATTGATTTTAATCTCCGAAACATAAAACACTAAATCGATGGTGGGGATTTTTCCTTTAGCTCCTCACCATGATTAATTACAATATATACATCATATATATTTTTAATGCAAACGAGGTCAAAACTGGGATGTTACACCCCGCCCTGCCTAGTTTCCATGGCAAACCCTCATAACATGAAATCCAATGTTTGAAAGATGGTGTTGAGTTCTCTTGCATTGGAGGGAAAAGGTAAAATTTTAAAGCATGGGGAAGTTACTGAGTAGAGTATGGGTGTTGATCAAGTCACATATCCATTATAACAATGGTTGCACATCAATCAAACTTTTTTTTTGCAGTCGACTTAGATGTATTTTAATCAAACATGTCCACAATTGCATGGTTGGATCCGCAAGTGATTGTATTTATATATATTGATTAAACTTGAAGATATGGCATGAAAAACATGAATGAAATATAGTTCCTTTGAGTAAAATATGAAATGGATATATTAGGAACTAGGTTTAGTTGCAGGTGTGAATCGAGTTCTAATATTGCGGGTGTTTAGAAGAGATTGCAGGTGATTAGAAATGTAGGAATTATCGTTTGTATTAAACTATGAAATCGAATATACACATACCGTTTGTTGATCTATGAGATTGCAAATAACGGGGTACATTTCTTCTATTCCTCCACAAAGAAATTGTTGATATTGAGGGTTCTTGAAATCACAATAATTTTCTCTTGATTCAAAGCTAAAATTGTAGGGGTATTTGGTCCATGAGTCAACCTCTAATTATGAACTAAATTGTAGAGAAGAAATATCAATGGCACAACACAGAGAAGAAACACAAAATTCTTAAATATGATTTGATATGAGTTGCAGAAGGGGTTTTGAATATAACTTGGAATATGAAAGGTATGTGAATTAGCCATGAATAGAAACTAATTATGAACCTAAAATATGAATCACAATGACTGTAATGAAGTAATTTTGTAATACTATGAGGTATGTGAAATGACTCTATTTTGGGATCCTTTAGGAATTTGAAATACCTCTATGTTTTGAGAGGAATTCAGAATCAGGAACCCAAATAGAAAAGTAAGGAGAATATTAGAAACAAAATGAGAGGCATAGACATGGAACAAAGAGGTAATGAGGAGACCTTGAGTAGAGAAAAGAAGTTTAGAATATTGTGTAGAATAATACAACTACAAGAATGGAGAAAAAAAGTATTGTTTATATATAGTTGAGACATGTATATTGTAAAGAATGCTTCAGTTTCATATGTGCAAATGAATATATGTTATAGAACAGAGTGAGGACTACGTGTCTTGAAGTTGACTACATAAGAAAACAGAGAACTCGGGGATGTGTACACAATTTGTAGGTGAGAAGTGAAGAGAAGTGTTGTAGGGGTATTTGTGGGTGAGAAAGTCAGAATACAAGAGTGAAGATAGTGACTGCATATTGAATACAAAACACAAGCATATCAATTTCAGGGTGACAAGGTGGTGCAAGTCAGGGAGTTGGTGCTTCATTCTAGTTCGTGATCGAGAATCCAAGGATTTGGCGGTTCCTTGAATTTGGTTCTTGTAAATTAGGGGATTGGTTCCTCTTTCAAGTTATTTATTGTAAACCTAGGAGATTGGTGTATCTAACATATGGGTTTCTGCAAATCATTGTAATCATTGTTCATTAAAAGAACAATTGTACACGGTTTTCTCCATTATTGGGTTTTCACGTTAAATATTTGTGTCTCGTGTGTATTAATGTGATGATTGATTTCATTAAAAGTTAATATGGATGGTAAATAAGATTTGAATGTTAAAATATGTCCTATATTGGTTCACCCCCCACCCCCACTTAGTATAGTTGAATATTCCAACAATAATGACCAAGAATTTGTTTCCATGACACTCCTTAAACACATAATTGGGTAGTTTGTTTGTGCTTATAGGATGATTATTATTTATAAACCTAGCAATATTTCTGTAAGATGTTGGCTTTCCATTTATATCTATGGAATATCCTTTATCTTGATTGTTTTCTTTCATTTTATTGTAATTTTTACAAACTTCGTATATGCACATACTCATTATATATATTGTTATCCTACCCCAATGTCAGTAACCATACATTGGGACAACATAATCCACAATGTTCACACCATCCATTGCAAAGATCCCTAGACCATGCAAACTAGATGAATAAATGTGATATGTTCTTCCATTAGTATAGAAATCAATGTTTATTTCAGGAAGTGGGTTTGATTCCCAATTTTTCAAATAATGTTTTTATTTTAATGGAACTCCAAATATTTAATAGTATCGTTGTAAAAAGAGCATGACCCTCCTTCATCCAAAAACAAATCCATACATTTTTTAAATTTTCTTTTAACATTACTACTAGTTGATATCGACGTACTTATTGAAACTTCCCCTTCTCCAATCTATCCAAGACAACCATCTCTATATAAAGATAGATATGGCATATATATATTTGGTTTTTCCTATAATTAATGTCAAACAACAACGGTCATGTTTCAATCATATGATTTATATAAAAAAAGTAGGAATTAAATGTGGGTAGTCTTCGATAAAAAACAACGGTATATAGATGATGCATTGATGTTTTTGCATAACTGTGCTAAATAAATCGATATGTATTGACAGTGCATGGTAAAATTTTGAAAACTAGAAATTGAGCTAAAATCCATGCATTCCTTTCTAGAATAATCATATATGAAGGCTACCAGGAAAGGTGCACAATTCATACCTAAAACTTTTTTATCATCTTAATTATAACTCATACATGGAAATTGTTTTAGAATATGATCAAATTATCCAGTTCAATGATTACCTAAAGTCTCTTACATCCCTTCGCATTCATGGGTGGAAAATGCTTAAGCAATGTGTGAAGGAGTATGTTGCTTAAGCGACTCCCGTAGATCACGATCGTTTAAGAGACACTCTATGACGTCGCTTAAGTGATGAACTGGGGAGTCGCTTAAGCGACGTATTCCTTAACACATCACTTGAGCAACATTAAGTTGGATATTTTTGAAAAAATCTTCCCAGTTGACATTGTTCTGAGATTATGAATTGAATTTTTACTTTAAATGTAGATCCAAATGTAGCACTGTGACCCTAATAAACCTAAAATACTAGTTTGTATGGACACATAAAGTGATGTAGGAATATCAAACCACCCTCAATGGGGTGACCTATTCTAATTGTTTGAGGAGGAGAAATGGCTTTCCTTATCCTTACCAATTGACCTAATGGATGTCTAGGATAATGATGTAGGTGTATATGCCAACATTCAAAGGCTACTCCTACACAATGTGGTTACTATATGTATTGTTTAAATACCATGTGTATAAATGGTTAAGTGGTTCATTGATCATGTAAATTGGGAGTACAAAATCATAGTTAATGGTAAGGGCATGTTTATTTCTTCTTTTAGACCCACTTATTTATAAATGTATAAGCTCACAATGGTAGACATGTCAATCACTCTAGTATGAGTGGAAGGATTTTGTAGAGTAAATATCATCAAGTGACGAGTAAATTATGCATTGAAGGAAAATAATTGAAGTCTCAATATAAGGGGACATCCCTCCAATTTGAGAGAACCTTATATCTATGATTTTTCATTGTTAAGGAATTTATTTGGAAGCTAGGTGCGTTTCAAACACATGTAATAACTACATAAGTTACTATGTTGGATGCTAAAAAAGAAGTATACCCAATGATAATGGATTATTTTAGGGTAGCATTTGGTTAAGCCAATACATATAATATTAGTGATATAGACTATTGTTACTTAGTCTATTACTCCATCTGGTTCAAAGAATTTCCCAACATGAGCTCAAAGATATTGTTCCATTTTTACACTAATCTTGTGTTGAGAGTTGGATGAGGACATTTATGAGGTGATGGTACCTCTTATTGATGCTTAAAATTTGCATGATACCCTTGATTTTAGATATGCAAAAGGTAGTGACATTGAAATGAGAGCTCGATTGGCTAATTTATTGATAATAGGGTTGTTCAAATACCCCCCATATCTAGTATATATCCATATGTATTACCAAGTTCATTGTTTTGAAGTTTTCCATCTATAGAAGACTACATGATGAAGGAGAATTCGACCACAGATTAGGAGCATGTGATTTGGGTGCAATTTCAAACATGAATAGATATTTCTCAAGTGCCATTATTGACTTAGATCAATAGTTTTCAAGTTTAGTCATAACCACCCACAAGAGTGTTAGGCGTCATCAAATTCGTCTACAGGCTTGGCGCAATAAATTTAGGTGCATTGAAATCATCGACAAGATTTTTTAGGAAAGAATTTGAGCCATCTACTAAGATATCATATGTATTCTTAGCCATATGATGATATTATTAGGAATATGGTAGCAAAGTCACTGTAGCGGAGGAAACCTATGGGAAGAGCAATCGAAAGTGCATGAAGAAATGTTCGATGGGGAGGGAAATCCAAATGTATAGGGGTATGGAATATTAGAGGTTAGGCATCAAGATTTAAGGTAGAGAAGAGATGCAAGGAAATATAGTGGGATGAAACCTAATATCATATGGGGAATGTTATATTGGAAGGGCCTCATCTAATGCATGTTATCATAAGTGTCATGGGCGTGCATATGTAGAATATTCACACAACAAAGTTTGATAGTATATTGGACCTTATTATTATTATCAAAAGCATGCCATTAGAGAATTGCTCCAGAAGCATGTGAAGAGAAAGTCAATAGGAAAATTCCAATGGTATATTAGATTGACAACATTGGGGAGTGACTTATTAGAGGCATAGTGTAGGAGGATTCCACAAGAGGTCTAAGGAGAAAGTTTCAAAAGAATGAAGTCCACTATATAAGAATCAATGGTATTGGGAATGCCATATTGGAGAATGTAAATATAACTGTATGCAAGGATTCACAATGGGATAAGTTTGATAGTGTATCGGACCAATGATATTTGGAAGCACCTCATCATAGGTAAGGTATTATAATGTACCCATGGGAGCATGTGGATGCAAACTCAATGGAGAGGATCTAATGGATTAGAATTGATAAGCATGGAAAATGTTTGAGGAAAGGGTGTTGATAGAGAAAGACACATCGATGAAGGAAAAATATGATGGATAAAAATGACAGAGGGATTGGTATAGACAAGAATTCTCGATGGAATGGGGAATTTCAATCCCAATGGATCGGAGGTGATGAATCAACTTGTAATGGAATGTAGGTTCTTGATAAATACTAGATGTCCGATAAGAGGAGGTATGATGAAGTAGAAGAACCTAATATCATAGAATTTAATGGAATATTTAATGCAATAGAGACATGGATTTAATGGGGATATAGAAGAATTCCACTTGTACAATGTAAATGGTGTCTGGTTGAAGATCAAGGGTGTCACCATGAATGTTTAGTTAATGTAGGAAGACATAAATGTAATGAACCAAAGAGGATTCAGTCCCCACTTAATGAATGTGCCAAACAAATGCACTATTCTTACTGCAACAAATATTTGAACCAATTGAAGCCATCTCTTTCCACATAAACTCCACTAAAAATTATGGTTCATAGCATAGCGTATGTAGATTATACACCCTACTTAGAATTAGACAAATCATTCAGGATTTTGAAGTGTGGAAAATCCATTAATCAACAAGGGTCGACTTTCGTGAGTACATTGTATGATTTTGTGGTGGAAAGGGAGAATAAGTAGGAAACATGAGAAATTGCAACACCTTCACAAAGACCATCTTATCCTGAGAATTCATAGCCACCTAAAGGTAGCATATCCAAGATATACAAGAAATGAATGGTCCATAGAAGAAAGAGAAATGTATAAAGTTTCAAAAAATTGAAAGAACCATTGGGGGAAAAGTTAAATGTATTTTCAAGTTTATGGGCATATCCAATATTCCTTAGAAACTATGAAGATAAAGATTGAAGAGGTATGTTAGTCATAAATGGCACCTCATCACACCTTATTAAGGTTATAACAAACTACTATCTCCATCATGATTTCATGTGATATAGAAATGTGCCATGTATCCCTTCATATGTGCTAGTGTGAGGTGATAAGGCCATCATTGGGATATTACAACTATAAAGGAAGGGTTTAAAGGAGAAAAATAGGAGGCACAACAAGTATATTTGAAAGGCTACCAATGTTTTCTTGGAATGGATATAATGGGATCCACAACATTAGATTATTCTCTTTTTATTATCCTCATTCATATTTTTTATGATATTTGATAATTTTCAATATAAAGAAAGACAAGACTTAAGAATGAGATCAATGGACCCCTCATTATGTATATTCTATTGTATTAATGAAAAACCAAGGTTTCTATTGAATTAAATTGGGACCAAGGCAATTTTCCATTGGATTTAAGGATATAATGTATTATGTGTGTTATTATATCCACTTTTATGGTTGAATGTCTTTGTTTCATTGCATTTCATGAATCTATGGATCTATCTTAACTTTTCCCACATGATTTTCTATACGTTATGAGCATGTTTAATGGAATGTTTCATGAATTATTTAATGCTAAATTTGTTTCTGATATCAAAAATTTCTTCAAAGAAACAAATCTATGATTAAGGAACCCATAACTACAACAAATTTGACATTTAGGGGCGGTTGTCTTCCACCTCCAAAAGTCACTTTTGGGGGTGGTTTTGGTTTTGGAGGCGGTCTTTACAAAACCGCCCCTAATAGTATCGACACTAAAAGTTTTGAATTTTAGGGGTGGTTCTGGAAGAGATAAAAACTGCCTCTAAAAGTGACTTTTAGGGGCGGTTCTAACCCCCCCCCCCCCCCAAAAAAAAAAGTGACTTTTGGGGGCGGTTCTAAAACCCCCTCCAAAAGTGACTTTTGGTGGCGGTTCTAAAACCCCCTCCAAAAGTGACTTTTGGCAGCAGTTCTAAACCCCCCCAAAAGATGCTTTTGGGGGTGGTTTTAGCTTTGGAGATAGTCTTTACAAAACCACCCCTAATAGCACCAATGTCAAAATTTTTGTCTTTTAGGGGCGGTTTTGTAAGAGATCAAAACAGCCCCTAAAAGTGACTTTTAGGGGTGGTTCTAAACCCCTCCCAAAAGTGATTTGGGGATGGTTTTGGATTTGGAGGCGGTCTTTACAAAACCGCCCCGAATAGCACTGACGCTAAAAGTTTTGACTTTTAGTGGTGGTCCTGGAAGAGATCAAAACTGCCCCTAAAA
>LPNX010231731.1:0-65933 GCA_001517045.1 Pseudotsuga menziesii | reverse complement strand
CCTATAGAGGCGGTTCAACCTCCCCCCTCCCCCCATAAAAATCTTTACAAACCTTTGGGGGCAGTTATAAACCCCCCTCGTAGGTACCTACATAGGAGGTTCGAAACCCCCCCTAAAACACTTTACAAACCTTTGGGGGTGGTTATGAACCCCCCTCATAGTGACATATGAAGTCAATTCAGAACCCCCCTTGTAGCCATAATAGATAATAATAAAATATATTTCATTTAAAACATCAATTTTGCAATATCATTAGGGCACGAAGGAATCGAACCTTCAACCTCCTGCTTGTAAAGCAGGTGCTCTACCATTGAGCTAGAACCCTTTAAGAATTGGGGAAAGGGGCAATATTAACACCAAGATTGCATCATTTGTAATTCTAAGAAAAGACTAATAATCCCAACATTGTTTTTGACTCAAGAGACCTAAGAAAGTAGTATGAATGACTTTGACCTTATAATTCTACAAAACTTGAAAGTTTTCACATGCAACATTGATTAAGTAATGAAAACAATAATACATAAACGTTTTGCAGTAAAAATTTGGCATTCAAGTTCATACACATACTCTAGAAGTGAACATCTAACTAGAATTTCAAGTATTCATGGATAAGAACGAGCATCTTCTCTAATGGTTTCTTGATGGATCCATGTAAGAGTATCCTTATCTTAAAATTTATGTCAGTAGATCAATGGGTTCTACAATTATAACATATTTAGACCCAACTCAATCCAATCTGGTGATATAAAAAGAATTCAACTACACTATGGAGAAATACAAAGATTAAAAATTGCATAGCATGGATAAATCTATAATCTTTTGTAAGATAAACAACTCATAATAATGCATTTATAGATATATAATACCTGCAACTAATATAATCACGAATGAACACCACCATCACTCAAAAGGCCAATGAGATGAAGTGTTCCATTTTCAAAGCACTCCTTAATGTATTAAAACCCTTCTCCCTCTTAGATTTTTCCAGAGGCAAGAGCATAATCCACTAATTTTGCTCTGCACCCAAAATCAAAATCAAAGTTAATATGTTTCCCATTCTAAAAGATGTATCACAAATAAATAGTAGAAATATCCTTTCAGTTACCATTTATACAATTATAAAGTACATCTTATACAAATATCATATGATATCACCCTAATTTGTAAGGTGGTCAATAAATTAACTATTACACTGTTAGTTGGAATATTTCACCTCATGCAGACAACAAGGTGTTCCACTAGTCTGAATGGTTCAGATCCAGAACAAATAGAGGACAGAGGTTGAATACTCTCCCTAGACGCCGTAGATACCTGGAATGCAATGCTTTGATAGTCACCCTATGTTCCTGCAATCAGCTCAACACAAAACAGATCAAAGCAACCAGAATATAATATACTAATCTATGTTAGTGACTAAGGAATCCAACAACATACATATGAAATCAAACATCAACAATATATGTGGGACAGAAATCAACTTGCATTAAAGAAATATGAAGTAGTTTACAACCAAGCCTTAGTGTTGACATGCATCTCCATGAAACCAAGCATTCTCATCCCCATAAGCTCCGACTCTAGCTCTCTCTATGCTCTCCAATGGTATGGACCAAGTGATCAATCCAACAGCATAACACTACCTTAAGAGTTCTCCCCCTCAACCATGGCCATAAGCTTGTATTTATAAGGCTAAATGGATAGGGTAGGTTGAGAGATAGGTGGGTGAGGTGGCCTCCAAGATCCTAGGATGGGGTATCTCGAGCTCAACAGACCCACAACAGTAGGGATAAGGGATATCTCAAGGTTTATCATCTAGAAGCCTCGAGAAGCTTCTCTTTTTCCCTTTTTACCTAGGCTACCACGTTTCTCCTTCATTGATAGAGTGGTTCTGGTAATAACTGCTTATGGACCAAGGGACATAAGTGGTGGCACCGCTTATGGGAAACAGGGGATGGGCGGTGCGAACAAGGGTACCGCTTATGGATAAAGGGTCAAGCGTGGTGCTAGGAATTTGTATGAAAAGATTGACAAATGATATGAGTTTCCACTCCAGAAGCTAGGATTTAGGGAAAGTAGGTATGTCAAATGTCTTATCACATGATGGTGATAGGATTTTGGTATAACAGGATGCCCCCCAAAGCATGAATCTTAGAGGGATATGATAAACGAGAGCTTTGAGAGAACAAGTCGTTGCCACGAGGTGAAAATGTCAGCTCGATCAGAGGATGTTGTCAAGTAGGCATATGTAGTACATCAATATGTTGACTCATAGACACAAGTAACCAAACTCATGGCTGCAGACCAATACAAGGTAGATCCATGAGAGGAATAAACAAGCATGGCTACTAGAATATAGCGTAGATCCATGTGATAGAGGACTCAAACTTGGACATAGCTACTAGACATACAATGTAGATCTATGTCATACATATGCAAATTTGAGCATAGACATGACCATACAAATGTGGATCCATGCTAGATATACAAAACTCCATCACAACCTGGGGAAAGCAATGAGCGCTTTAAACATATACCCAGGGTATTCATTGCGTCTTCCACAAAGTACGATTCTATCCATGTGATTACAATGATTTGAAGTCAAACATGGTAGAAACCACTTGATTACCGGTCAATGATGTGAACCGTTAAAAAGTGCGAGGGAGATCACCATTAATGTCAATGATTCCCAAGGTACTCTAGTACAATTCTACTGAGAGTGAATAGATGTCCTGATGTCAAATACCTAGTCGATTCTATCAATCAAAGGTCAATGATGTGTACCAATGTCGAGAGCAAGAGAATCTGTCATTAAGGCATACAGATCTCAAGGTACTAAATATTGTTTCTAAGACCATTTCCCGGATGATGAGCTAATGTCGATGGGAATAGTCTCGTCGAAGGAGGGCCATGATGAGTCCCACATTGACGACACACAACTCAGAACATAGTTATGGAATTATGTGAATGTAGTAACCATATGACTGACTCAAATATACTGACACAAAGACTGTGTAGACTGTAGAGGTAAAACTTCTTCAAATCCCCTTTGAACATTGGGCTGCATGACAAAAGACTTGGTAGCATGACTAGAACGGGACAGACACACAATGCGACAGTGGACAATGCATTCTTTTGAAAGACTCAAAGGATTGACATGACTCATGAAAGTGGATCATCACGGAGATCAACTGAATACCCAATTGATTGACATGATTGTGCAAACAAGTACCATGTTTAAAGGTAACGACAAACAACTGCCATTCTTTGAAAAATGATTTCCTTCCCATTTCCCCCATCATGATTGATGAGTGCCTCTTTTCAGTTTTACAAGTTCAAAGAGGGTAACAAACACTCGATATAGCTTGTCAGAAGACAAGTCCATACTCATATGTTTTACGAACCTAAGAGAGGAGGGGTTCGTTCCCAAAATGGGTCTCTCAATGTTTAATTTTAATAAGTCCACTGAAAGAAAACTCGGTATCGTTCATGTTTAGAGAGTCTGAACGAATACGGAAGAAGACTCCAAAGGGGTCCTTTTTCGTATGATTTAGTCCCTAAGGCCCTAAAAAGTGTAAAATCATACCATAGAGAACTCTTCTAGTCATGATTGGCTGGATTATTCCTTTTTCGTAAATAGTCCTATCCGAACCGAAAAAGAGATAACCTACCGTCGAACAGACAACTCTTCAAATACTTTAACGAGTGTGAAGAAGACAAGATCGCTCAGCAATCTTTTCGTATTTAAGGAGCCTAAAAAGAGTTTAAAGAGGACTCCATGAGGTTTCTTTGCACAATGTTATATTTTGCGAGCCTGGAAAGAATTGGAAATGGACTCGATGATCTTTTCGTATTTAAGGAGCTTGAAAAAGAGGTGAAAAGAGGACTCCATAATGCTTATTTACACAATGTTGATTTTTACGAGCATGGAAAGAAACTTGAAATGGACTTGAACCTTTGATAATAGATTTTAACGAGCATGAAAAAGTGTCGTAATAAACACTCAATGACCTTTTCCGTTTTGTGAAAGTGCAAAAAATCCATAAACAAACTTTCAAAGATTTTTTGCTAGAGTTCTCGTATCCTGCAATAGTCTCAGAAACAAGTGTTAAATGCACTCAAAACTAGCATTAGGGATTACGACAGATAAATTTTGACTAAAACATGATTTTACATCAAAACTATAGCAAATCAGACCCAAAAATGTCTACATAAGTCAAGTAAATAGTAAAAAATCAAATCATTTCACTATTTACCTCTACCAGAGAGCACTTGGAGCATTTTCTTAGCCATATCTTCCACAGCTGATACCGGGAGTTTTCACCGTCCGCTTTCAGCATCGTCAGTTACAGGTAATAGCTAAGACCCTTATCTGCCATTTCATAGCATTTATTTTGAGATTTGGTGGGGTTTTGGGCCCATATGGTAAGCCCTAAAACTCAAAATGAGGGCACCGTGGATACCCCTTGCGGGATACGTGGTACCACTCGGGAATCGTGCCAACAACACAGTGGACAGGAGGTGCCACCACCTGTCTCCAATGGTGCACAGGTGGTGCCGACCGTGGATAATTTAAAATAATAGTATGGGCAATATAACTTCATTCTTTTGATTTCCAATGATTTAAGGATGATTCTAATGCATACCATTATGGTTTTTGGCAGGTCTAGGTTGCTCAAAATATGGTGATATGGAAAGAAAGAACTCATGAGAATGAGGATGCTGTTGCCGAGAGAAATGTGGGTTGTATTTCCGCATTACGGGACTGTGGGCTCTTGAAGTTCTTCCGGACCCCAATCATGGTGTCGCATGAACGGTTACTAGAACACATACTGCAAATGTGGAATCCAGAGCAGCAGTACTTCGAGGTGGGGGATCACATACTTATAGTGGAGGTAGAGGATATCTACTTCTCGACTGGTCTATTGAGACAGGGTGCCCCCATCTCATTGACAGGTTCCCATGGCGGGGACATTACTACCAGAGAGCTTATAGATCAACACTGTGCACCAGGGATAGGTACATCGGGGAAGAATATCCCCATCAAGGCAATGACGGATATGGCTCTATGGACTGTCCTGTTTACCATGCAGAGGGTGGCCGGGAGTCAGGGTGTGCACCAGGCTTCCAGGGCACACATGTTGTATGCTATAGAGGCTATGGCACCCACGGTGTTCAACTGGGTGGAAGCAATGCTTCCAATATTCAAGGATCAGCTGACTAAGTGTCGGCAAGGAGAGCTGAAGCAGTTAGGCCTTGGTTCCATCTTAGCATGCTTCTTCTTCGAGCAGGTTCCACAGGAGGCCACAGGTGACCTTCCGGACTCTGAGAGCACGAGACCCTCGTATGTTGAGGTGGGTCCAGGTCATGGCTCGCACAGGAGTGGGTAGGGGAAGGGTGAAGTTCGATGATCTGTTATTCAGATGGCTATGGGATCAAATCCTCATGGTTGAGGACTATGCTTACGTAGGTACAGACTTCACAGGAGATCCTGACCTACCACTCCCACCTGGCAGACAGTGGGGTGACATTGGTGAGAAGAAAGAAACCCAAAAATGGATGAAATGTTTTTATGTTTTTTAAAGTTTTATATTTTTTATGTTAAGTGACGAGACCTGTACCATGCAGATGTTGGAGCAGCGAGACCTAGAGGAGCATTTCCATTGGATAGGCAAGCAGGAGCTCGCTTTGTACCACAGGGTGACGATATCACCGGGGAGCTGGAGGAGAAACTGGAGAGGTTGACTTTGGACATCCCAGATGCTGACATAGATGGCCTCCCGATGAGATATCAGATATCCATGGTGGGAGTACCGGGTCGATTCAGTAGGCTGCTACGTAGGTTAGCTCGAGCGGTGATGTGTTATCATGAGCACCACTAGTGGATGAGATATGTACTGAAAGCTGATATCTTCAGGATTTTGTATGATGATTTTTCCTGAAAGCCTACATGCTTTAGAGGAGGTCTCAGGACCTATTTTTGTAAAAAATTTCGTATATATATATACAGACTTTTACACGGTGTTTATATGTTTCAAGTGGAAAATGCGTTTTCTATGAGTTTTACGTGTCTCTCAATGTTTATTTACAATGGACCATGTTTGATTTACCGTCATGGATGGGAAATATGCCAGTCTAGGATGTAATTAGCCAATGAGTCAGCTACTACATTATGTTCCCTAGGGATATGCCTATAAGTAATAGTTTCGAATGATCTTTCTAACAAACACACTCTCTGGAAGAGGCGGAGGAGTAGCGGGTTCCTAATGGTGTAGACATGGTTCAAATGGTGAACCCCAAGCTGCGATTCCATCAAGACTACTAGATTACGAACATCCTGGGAGGAAGCTTCAGTCAGAATACCGATGATTGCTTCATACTCGACGATGTTATTAGTAGTGAGACCTATACAAACCGCTCCTAAACTGACCAAATCTTTAGTTGGGGAATAGAGGACCCAAGCACCGAGGCGAGATTCAAGGTGTGGCGGCAAGCACCATTAGCGAAGCCATAGAAATCCATCTACCAGATGTGGACATGAAGCTCAAAACCATCTTGAAAATACTATAAGCACATTGAAAGTCAATCAATATACATATATACAAGATACTACCCAATAAAACTTAGGCATAGTACCTTTTCATGTACAACCCATTGCGAGGTTGACCCAAAGGGATTCCATCATAATCAACGAGCTCGTAAGCTCCTTTCTCTAACACGTTATAAATAACAAAAGGTCCATACCACATGGACTTGAACTTACCCTTCCCTAGTTTGTCATATCTCTGGTCATAAGTCAAGACTAGGTCACCCTCGTTAAAGACACGAGGCTGGATGAATTTATCATACTACGCCTTGACGCGTTTCTTATGTGCCTCATTAGCCAAGGCGACATCTCTGTGAGTCTTGTCAAGGTTATTCAAGTATAAAAATATCTCTTCCTCTGCAAAAGTGTCTGGGAGAAGTTCGACGGCAAGTTGTAAAGATGGAATCTGACATTGGATGGGTAAGACAGCTTCAAGTCCATAGACAAGCTGAAATGGCATGAAACCAGTAGCTATTTTCACAGAAGTCCGATAAGCCCAAAGAGCGGAGAAAAGAACATGGTGCCAGTTGGATTTATGATCTCCAACCATTCGACAAAGCATAGTTTTCAAAACTTTGCTAATGGCCTCTACCTGACCATTAGCTTGTGGATAATAAGGCGTAGAGTTTCCATGGCGAAACCCTAGCTTGGCACTCATTTCCTCCATCATCTCATTACGGAAATGGGATCCGTGATTAGTAACGATGGACTACGGAACTCCAAATCTAGCTATGATATGATTGAACAATAAGAGAGCGGTAGTCTTACCATCTTCCGCATATGTAGGCATGGCCTCATTCCATTTAGTGAAATAATCAATAGCTACGATGATGTAACTATGCCCCCCGGCTAAGGTAGGCTTACAATGCATGAAGTCAATCCCCCATTTGGCGACTGGGCCAACAACAATGACGGGGTGTAGCAGAGCAGGATGGGTGCGCTTCTTAGGATGGAAGTGCTGACAAGGTGGGCATTTCTTAACAGCCTCATGACAATCTTTGAAGATAGAAGGCCAAAAATAGCCAGCGCGAAGGATTTTCTAAGCTGTAGCCATCCCAGATAAATGATTGCCACATGCTCCAGAGTGGCAATTATTCAACACAAGTTCAACCTCCTCATGAGTGAGGCATCACCGGAGAATAGAGTCAATCCCACGTCTATACAAAGTATCATTCAGGATGAGATAGTGTTTCGTGTGGTGATGGATACGGCGGCGATCATCGCGGGATAAATGTAGCTAAAAACGTTGTGTCTGGAGATATATAAGAAAATATCTATACCAAGGATCAGTAGTGCTAATCAAGAGCAAGAATTCATCTAGAAACGAATCACTGGGCTCAGATTCCGTTGTAGCACAAGGAAGATCACACATAAGCTCTGCAAAAACCAAGGATTTCTTTGATGTGGCCTTGGAAAAATCCAGATCAAACTCCTGAAGAATGATGATCCAATAGGAGTACTTGTCCCTGAGTACCTAACGAGTCAGTATGTAGTACATCGGTTTCTGGTTTGCCAATACGGTGGTAGTGAGGAGCAGAATGTAATGACAAAAATTTTGTACAACAATGACACTGGCCAATGCTAACTTTTCCACACGTGAATAACGGGTTTTAGAATCCAGGAGATTCTTACTGGCATAATAAATCACGTGCTCCTGAACGTGGAGATTGTCCTGGGCTAAAACCATAGCGATGGTAGTAGCAGAGGCAGCAATATACAAGAGAAAGTTCTTTGAATAATCCAGGGGGTGTATCATGGGTGAATGAGTCAGAGTGTGCTTAAGATTATCAAAGGCACGTTGGGCCTGGTCATCCCAGAAGAATGGGGTGTTCTCCTTAAGGAGACATATATAACCGTGCGTTTTCTCTGCGAAATTGCACACGAAACGACGGAGAAAGTTTTCCTTCCCCTGCAAACTTTGGAGTTCAAGGAGATTAGTTGGGGCTGGTAGATCAAGAATGGCAGCAATTTTTAAAGGATCTATCTGGATGCCATCTTTGGATACCACAAAACCTAGCAGACGTCCTGTCTCAATGCAAAAAACACATTTATGCGGATTGAGCCGTATATTATAATGACGGCATCTCAGGAATATGTCTCTAAGATGACTAGGATGGTCCTCCTGTCGCTATGAATGAGTAGGGAGGTCATCAAGGTACAGTTCAACAATGTGTTCGACATCGTGAAATGCATAGGACATTGCACGTTGGAACGTAGCTCTATCATTTTTCAAGCCAAATAGTAACTTCTTATATGCAAAGGTTCCCCATAGGCAAATGAATTCCATCTTATGCTGATCAGAGGATAATATCTCAATCTGATTATAGCCAGAGAAGCCATCCATGAATGAGAAGATGACAGTTCCAGCATAGTTGTCGATAATCTGATCGATGTGCAGGGTAGGAAAGTTGTCCTTGGGACAATATTTATTCAGATCCCTAAATTCGATACAGACTCTAATGTTTCCCTGCTTTTTATTGACAAGGACAACGTTTGATACCCATTCCATCAGGGGTACATGATAAATAAACCCAGCTTTCAGAAGCTTCTCAATTTCAGCTTTAATAGTTGCGGCCTTCCGAGGATGGACTTGCCTAAGTTTTTTCCTGACAGGTTTAGCTGAGGGATAAGTTTTAATCTCGTGGACCACAATGGAAGGGTCAATCCCCAGTATCTCTTCATAGGACCAGGAAAAAATATCACAGAATTATTTAAAAAGTGCCTTATAGGCTTCATATTCATCTGCGGAGCAGTTTTGCCCAACATGAACATGCTCGATAACATTAGGCTTGGCTGATATGTCAATCGGGTTCATCTGAGTAATGTTGCAAAGGTTTCCTTCATAATTTGTATCATGCAACAATATAGGACTTTGCAGAACGTTGACAATATCAATAGGAAACAAGGATGCAAAATCATGGCTAACCAAATTGGTGTTGGGGAGGAACATGGATCTATGATGGTGATCCTCCCAAATGGGCTCATCCGTATTCATGATCTCTATAATGGACTCATCGGAAGGAAAAGTCTTAGAGAGATAGTCTAGAACCGGAAGAGAAGGTTCTAACCAGTACGGTAAATGGTAAGGTTTTGAAGCCACTAGATGAAGGTCATCAGTGTGATCATCAGAAAAGGTTTGAATGGTGTCATACATAGCTTCATGTGGACTCAACGAGGTGGACTCAACAACATTTTTTCCCTTAGGCTCATAATCAAATGAGGAGATCATATGGACTATTGTGGTATTCGTGCTAGGAGGAGTGGATGGAAAGATCCCCATAAGGGATGAATCTTTCAACATGCCTACCCCAATCGACTGGTAAGGAGGAGGGGACTGGCCTAACATGGGGATGTTATTAGATGTAGAGGAAGTAACATCCGACGTACAGAAATCAAGCTGATCAATAGTAACAATTCTCCCTAGATGCAGGAATTGGACTATTTGAAACACTGTTGAGGCAACAACAGTCATGGCATAGAACCAATTCCTTCCTAGAAGGAGGTTGTAATCTAAAGGGGAATCTACCACTTCTACTTGGATGGAAATGTTTTTCCCCCCCAGCTCGACCGCTAGGGCTGATATGAGACCATGGGGTTGGAAACCCCGTCCGCCAAAGGCTTTAAGGGTCATAGGTGATGTGACAAGCTTGGGAGAGCCAAGAGCTTTCCAACAAGTCAAAGATAACACCGAGGTCGAAGCTCCTTCATCTAGTACCGTTCGGAAGACTTTCTTTCCCACTACTTTCGTAATGATCTGAAAAGCAAGATTATGTGGTAATCTAGGTTTGTAGTTCTCAACATTGAAATGAATCAAGTTAGTGTTATCTGGGTCTAAAGCTCCTAATGCATTCAACAAGTTCTTGCGCTGCATGGGGCAACTTTGGATCACTTCTAGGGTAGACATCGCACAAGGTGCCTGAGCGAGATCTTCAACTACATTATAAAATTGAGCAGCTTGGGCATTGGGATTAAAGACAGCCTTCTGAAGAGTAATCTTAGGTGGGCGCAAAATCATGTCAAGAGTAGGATTCTCGATAGATAAGGGGACAGTAGACGAGGATTCCAGAGAACTAGTAGAGGGAACTTTTCCTGAAGAAGATTGATCTTCTTTATTATCTACGGGTTTATCCTAATTCTGAATTTGAGTTTGTAGATGGATGGTATTTGAGGACATTATACCAATTTCCTCTGATGAACTAGAGTTACCCTGATTAGACATATGGTCTATCAGTTGTTGTTGAGAGGGAAAAGGATCCGTAAGTACTGTAGGTGTGGGATTGGACTTCAAAAACTGGGAGATTTCGTCTCGACGAGGACACTCCTTTGAAAAATGGTCACCACCACATAGCAGACAGGGATATTTTGCCTTCCTTTTCCCTTTGTCGTTATCACTGTTGGTTGGTCGTGGAGTCTCCTGTTGGTTTCCAGGTTTTTTATTTCTATTTTTACCTTTCTTTTTATTACCCGAGGTTTGAGTACTTTGAATAGAATTGACTTCGACTGAAACCTTAGGAGTTGAAGGAGTAGGGGTGGTAGTTTGGTTTTGCTTGGTAGGTTTCACTGCGGATGGAGACTAGATTGAACCAATAATCCCATCAACAAGTACTTCTACTGGTGGCTTGGCAGGATCAGTGCTGGGGTGAGGAGCTTGAGGAGTCAAGTCATAAAGAGTTCCAGACTGGGAATAGACCAAGTCTAGGTTCTGAGCCCGACTAATCACCTACTCTTTGGTAATGACACCACCCATAGCCACATCTCGGGAAATAGGAGGCAACAAGGATTTAGTGAACCGATCAGCTAGTAACTGATCTGGAATAGGGGCCTTAATAAGCCTTCTCCACCTTCTCCACTCATGAATATGATCGGAAATGTGGGTGGAGGTATTTTTTCGTAGAGAAGTTAAAATATCAGTGCCTGTTTCATAACGAATAGGGAGCTGAAAGTGTGTAAGAAACACGGTTGCCAATGCGCCAAAATCCACAAACGAATGTTGTGGGAGTTCAATGTACCACTTCGCAGCCGTACTGGTCAAAGTTTGCTGAAAGAGTTGTAACCGAACGGAGTCATCCATGAGGGAGTTTGAAGAACACCATAAATGGAATGTCATCACATGGTTCTTTGGATTGTCTCCTTGCTTCCTGTTGAATTTCAGAATGTCCGATGGTAACTTTACCAGAATGGGAGGCCATGAGGGATTATGTCGAATGGGGTCATTGATAATCTTGGACAAATCAGGTAAGTCCAAAGTTGCTAGGAAAGGTAACTGTCGGTTGGGCTGAGCATACTGGTAATATTGATATGGCATATAATTACCAGTAGGACCATAAGTAGACTGATAAACAGGTTGCTGTGACGAAGAACTACCGAAATATCTGTCCACAGGGGATTGATTTCTAGGATTAGGACCACTAGGACCACTAGGGCCTCCAGGAGGAGGGCCACCAGGGCCACCAGGACCACCAGGACCATTGAGACCACCAAGACCACCAAGACCACCAGGAGGCAGACCACTAGACCCTCTGGAGCCCCCAGGAGGTGGTAAACCTCCAGAGCCACCACAACCACTTGGAGGAGGGCCACCATACCCTCCAAGGCCAGAAGGCAAAAAGCCACCAGGTCCCCCAGGACCACCAGGGCCACCAAGACCATAAGGAGGAAAGTTTCCAGATCCTCTTGGACCATTAGGCCCCCCAGAGGGAGGACCTCCATAGGGTGGTCCTCCGGCACCTCCCGCAGTATGTATAGGTATCCCCCCCATAGCTGGCATATAAGACCAGTTGGGTTGCCCCCATGGTGTAAAATCATTACTAGGGTATGGAATTCTTGTAGGATTGGGTGGATGATTAATATTACCTATGGGTATTTGATAACCATAACCTCTAGACGATTGAATGGTTATAGGTTGTGCCCCAGAGGGTTGACCTGAACTGGATGGGGGATTAACCACATTAGTATGGGTGGGAGGGACATAAACTGTAGATGATTCTATGTTAGAGGTCTGCCCTTGACTAGGTACAATTTCGGTGTCAGATAACGTAGGTTGTGCCGGGGGTTGCCCCTCAACACTAGAAGGTACTGAAAAAATGGGAATTGAAGGTTGGGCCCTAGGCGCAGAGGACCTAGGAGGATTAGGAATAGACATAACATGAGAGGTGATAGGGGAGGTAATTGACCTGGGTTGTGGGATGTTATTGGACGATCTATAATCGGTTCAATGGGTCTCATAGAATCGGCCAGTGAACGATATCCCATAGGAAGAGATGTGGAACGTGCTAGTGTCGAGCCTAATAGGTCATCGATCTGCTTGTCAATATCCTGTGCATGGAGAATGGAAGCATGGTATTTCCTATGTTCTTCTTCATCTTCAGAAGAGTTTACATAGGTGCCAAATGAGGCAATGGCCTGACCTACAGGGGTGTCCCAAAATGGAGCATTGGGACCGAAATCTGGGTGAGCAGTATCATCAACACGTCCTTCCATGGGAGAATGGAACAAGGAATCTCCTCGAGAAGGCCGTTGGACCAAGGGAGGTGAGTGTGAAGAATATGGTACTCCACTTTCCACAACCACATTATCTCCCACTTGGGAGGTGGTAGCATCTCCTTGGTCAATAAATTCCATAGGATTTTCTCTTGAACCAGGAATAAAATCAGGTGGCAAGCCCCATCCTCTTCTGGACCGTCTTAATTCAGCCAGCTTGTATAGTTCCTAACTAACCTAGGGTCTGAAAATCTAGAAAACACACAAAAAAATAATTTCCCTACACAAGCTATAGGTCAAAACAAGCACACTTAAAATGATAGGAGGAGTTCAAAAGTCAGGTCTCTCACTAGGATTGTCAAGAAGGTGCCACTCATGATATACCTCGAGGGTACGTGCGTAGTAATCTCCCCAAATGTTGTTTTCAGTGTATGGCTCCAAACAAGATGACCAAAGGGATTTTCTTAGATAGATAAGGTACCCTAGTGGGGTCTCCCGATATACTCAAGGTACATGGGAGCTCGAATCGGTAGTAGTGTTGTCTAATGCATAACTATACATAAGGGGCCTTCTGATATACAATCGAGTATGTGATATACCTCAAGGGTACATGAAAGGCCATTTGATATACCGACGGTACGTGGAAGAACTGCACGAGTCCTGGGATGTAATGCCGACAAATAAGGACAGCTCCTACGCTTAATGACGTCTGAACATGACGTCTCTAACCTATCACTCAAGTTACTATGTAAATTTTAACCTACAACTACCATTAATTTTAACTTGTACGGTTAGGTGAATGCATGATGTTTTAACTGAAAAGTAAAACCATGCAGTATGCTGGTGCAAATTGTTCACTTCACCGTTCAGTATGCCTACTTACAGGAGGGAAAGAGAGTGTTTTACTTTTGTTTCAAAAACCAAAAATACTTTCACGCAACAGTTATGAACGTCAAATCAAAGACAAGCAATGACTTTACCAAACTGATTTCTCTTTTCTGAAAGCATAAAGAAGGGGAAGAATCTTTTTTCCTAAAAGAAAAAGAAGAAGCACACCTATATGCAAATGCACTCTATTTTTTCAATTTTCAAAACATAAGCAAATCTAACTTAAAACTACCATTTTTTTTTAATCGAGATAGTCCTAAATGCATGAGAGACGAAAGATCATAAAGGTCCTGAAAGCTTGTAAAGCCAATAAGATAACCAATTTCCAACGCTCAATGATGATATCCTATCTCAGTCAAAATTTTTCTTTTTTAAAGGAAGGAAAAAGAAGTTTACTATGCAAATAAGAAATGAAACCTAGAAGCTAATCTAGTGTTCTTCTTTTAGTCTATGTAGTAGAAATGAAAAGAGATTTTAATAACACCCTAAGCTTTTCAGAAAACAAGAATCCTTTCGTAAACACAACCAACAAGCATAGAAGCGGATGAACAATCAAAAGACCTAATCAAACTCTTGAAATTCCACTCAAATCAATCTTAAACCATAAAATCATCAAGCCACAAACATCAGATTCAGTAACATAAGTCTGATAAGCAGGTTTGAAAGCAACAAAATCCAAATTTTTGTGAATAAAAATAAGGACAAAAGGCTTTGGAATGATGCCTACCTGGCACCGCGCTTCTTAGGTGTTGACAGAGCGTTTCCAAGACAACACCGCTTCTTGCCAATAGGTTACAGGCGGTGGCACCATGTATAGCCCACTTTGTTCAGGTGATGGCACCTCTTCTCATACATAGCATAGGCGCGGTTCCCTGTAGGTAACCAAAACACAAGAAGAACAACGTATCAAGTCAGAAAAAGACTAGATCAGGGCAAATACTATTGAATTGAGTATGGAAATAGAGCATAAAAGACCAAAATGACTCATATCTGAACAGATCTGGAGGTTTCAAACCCAAACAGAGTAAGTTAGAAAGTAGATCTGACTAAACAGAGTTGAAGAAGAAGGAGACTGGATTTAGACAAGAGTTATAGACTGAGGAAGATCAGCACAACTGATACAACTAATTCCCCAGCAGAGTCACCAGATTTGTTAGATAGAATATTTCACCTCCCGCGGACAGCAAGGTGTTCCACTGGTCTGAATGGTTTAGATCCAGAAAAAATGGAGGATAGAGGTTGAAGACTCTCCCTAGACATCGTAGATACCTGGAATGCAATGCTTTGATAGTCACCCTGTGTTCCTGCAATCATCTCAACACAAAACAGATCAAAGCAACCCGAATATAATCTACTAATCTATGTTAGTGACTAAGGAATCCAACAACATACATATGAAATCAAACATCAACAATATATGTGGGACAGAAATCAACTTGCATTAAATAAATATGAAGAAGTTTACAACCAAGCCTTAGTGTTGATATGCATCTCCATGAAACCAAGCATTCTCATCCTCATAAGCTCCAACTCTATCTCTCTCTATGCTCTCCAATGGTATGGACCAAGTGATCAATCCAACAGCATAACAATACCTTAAGAGTTCTCCCCCTCAACCATGGCCATAAGCTTGTATTTATAAGGCTAAATGGATAGGGTAGGTTGAGAGATAGGTGGGTGAGGTGGCCTCCAAGATCCTAGAAGCCTCGAGAAGCTTCTCTTTTTCCCTTTTTACCCAGGGTACCACGTTTCTCCTTCACTGACAGAGCGATTCTGGTAATAGCCACTTATGGACCAAGGGCCATAAGCGGTGGCACCGCTTATGGGCAATAGGGGATGGGCGGTGCGAACAAGGGTACCGCTTATGGATAAAGGGTCAAGCGCGGTGCTAGGAATTTGTATGAAAAGATTGACAAATGATATGAGTTTCCACTTCAAAAGCTGGGATTCAGGGCAAGTAGGTATGTCAAATGTCTTATCACATGATGGTGACAGGATTTTGGTATAACATACACAACCATGATTTCAACAAAATGTTAATGCTTACCAAATCTTAATGTAGGGAAAAATACCCAATGTATAGGATTCTCATAAGTCACTCTGAATGCAGAAATGATCCACATGCAAGATATTCCTTCTTCACTCTAATCCTTGATAGCTTTCATCAATAATTTTCCAAAAGTAAAAAAACCACAACAAGCAAAAATAAAGTGAGCTGCTTGTTTACCTTACTGGAAAATAACATATATCAAGCATAGTAAGTCATAGAGGATAGTAGAGTCAAATAAGGACTTTGTTCCTTCTTTGAAGGATCTGGAAAACAGAGTAAGAGTTTTATTTAATCTAGTTCATTCATTTATATGGATAACTTAGCTTTAGCTTACAGAGCTTTTTAGCTCGTAGAAGCTTTTAGGTAGCTTATTGGAGCTTAGTTAGCTCGAGGAAGGTTTGATTAAGAGGAACAAGCTCAGAGTTTAGACTCTTGGAGCTTACAGAGAGAGAGAGAGAGAGGTCTCTATTTGTAATGATCGATTCATTGTATTTAGGTTCAAATAAAGGACTATTGTGAAATAAGATCGTATGCCTGTATTTTTGGGTTAATTGAGTTTATTGATCGAGTTTGGAAGCAATTTCCCATTTAAATCATATCTTATGACCACGTTTACTGTATGGTTAGTTGAATGAAAAAATGTCTTGAGTATTGAAATTTACACACAGTAAGTCACTTTTAGTTTTGCATTGTGTTAGCACTATTTTTGTGCTAAACAGTTGGAGGAACAAGATCTGCTAAATTTTGCATTATGCGACCTCAAAAAATATCGAGAGTTTTCTGTAAACTTCCCTAAGGTTTGTCTCTAAGCCTACGCTGGAGGATGATCTAAAATACTTGATATTTTAGGCCTCGAGAGTGTATGAGAACATAAAAATTTCGTCCTAAGTCATGTATGAACAGGAAACAGGTTTAATAATTTCGATTTAGGTAGGAGAAGGTTAGCTTACAAATGTCGTAGTCCGTCAGATGAAGTATAATGAACAGATCTACAGTCCTAAGCCATTTCGCAGTTCGAAGGTGGGGGAGAAATGGAATACGCAGGCTAGGTAAAGCTACGATCAATGGAGGGAGTAAATTTTGCAAATATAGCATGCACGGCAAGAGTTTATTTTTCGAATTCATGGAATAAGTTAAACACTCATAAATTTCAAGGTCCAAGATTGACCCGGGGCTAGATCAACGAATAAGGTAAATTTCACTAAATTAAAAAGCTCGCAAGGATTCCTGTTTCCAAATTCACGGAATGGGTTAAAGCAGAGACAAGTCTCGACGAGGGGGATTGAGTCGAAGAGAGATCCACATTAGATAGTGTTTCCACTGATTGAACATGCACAGAGAAAATCACCCTTAATATTTGCAAAATACGGTACGCCTATTAAAAAATGGATGACAGAGATTAAAGACACTTCTGCTCAAATGGATGGAAATGATTCCGCTCATTGGAAGTTGTATAAGGAAAAATCGAGGCTGAAATTTGTGGGTTTTTCATACGACTCACACATTTCAAAGGCACCTATCAAAACCAAAATGGAGAGACATAGTTGTAGGAAGTTCCTGTAAATTTGAGCATATAGATCTGCATACAAATACACAACTCACAAATAAGATCTCACAATTTACTCGGCAATTGAAGAATGAAACAGTGCAAAAGGCTTGCAGCTGTGAATGCTTTCATTAATCAAAAAAGTAATTCAGATGATAATTACAATGAAGTAAAATGGCTTTAATAGCCACAAGCAATTCAAATCCACATGAGGAAGTTCGAATTGATTAGACTCTACTTGACTGTAGGTAACCAAGACTTGTCTAAATCACTATCGGAGGACCCAGTAGTTAACTGTCCTTGTCTAAACCATAACCGGAGTTCATCGGAGCTCTAAAACACAACTCAAGTGTTACATTCAGTGTTGACCAATGGTTAACTGACTGTGGTAAATGAGAAATGTGCCCCACATGTGTGCAGTCAAGTAAACCTAGTGCTAACTGAATGTGGAGGACTTGAACTGAAAGTAACTGACTCCTAACTTAGCTTGACTAGTCACTAACTAAAGTGAACTAACCTTGGTTGGTTTTGGCACTCCCAGTGGCTTCCTAAATTGTAGGGATTGATCTAGGAGGCTCCTAAACTTATGCAATCAAGTGCAATAAGTGGCAGTGAGCCTCAATTAGTGTTCCCCACACTTTAGTAACTGAAACATGTGCCCCAATTAGGTCAAGTTTACCCAATGGTGCTAATGACTATAAATAGACTGGATGGACTCCTGATTTAGACATATGACCAAATTTGGACAAGGGAGGATTAATAATACTAACACCCCCCTTGAATGCTAACTTGGAAAAACTGTGGGCCTTGGTAACTAAGACCATAGGTCACCTATTACATCAAGTAAAGTAAGGTAACTCCTCAAAAACAAGGTGCTGGGAAAAAACCACATGGGAAAAAATCCCCCCTTCTAATTAAGCAGGTAGAATCAGGATCAATCTGGTTCTTCTGTGCACAGGTATCCTGGGGCCTGGCATGTGAACCTCTCCATAATTATTTCTGGAGGAATCTTCCTCTTTGGAAGAAGAATGATATGCTCAACTAAATCAGAAATATAGACAGCTACCAGATGAAGACTGGACCCATGTAGAGCAACTGAAGTCAACTGAAAAGTGAGGAAAGGTTCTTGAGAATTCAGAGAATGTGAAGAACACTCAATAAACTGATATGTTGCATCCATGAACAGAAAACCATGAGTGGTAAGAACAACCCCAAGTGTTAGGAGCAGGTGTCCAGGTGGATGCAGAAAATCTTCCTCTTTACTAGTTCTGTGAGGAGATGAGCATGTGATCAATGGTAGAGAAGCAATGGGATTGTTGAGAGCAAATGTTTGAGCTCCATAGTCTGATATATATTCTGAAATAGATAATGAATCACATAATAAAATATCAGCAACCTCACATGAGGAAACTAACACCGAATCCCCATCAGCAGTTTTGAAGAGAAAGTGCGGTACTTGATTTTTCACACCGGAACTGGTGAGAGCAGCTAAAAGCATGAATGAATGCTTTTGGATTTTAAAATATGAACCAAATAATATCATATCAGAAAGTAAATCAGAGCTAAATAGGTTCAAAACAGATCCAAAACTGTGAAATGGAATCAAATCCCCAGCAGCAGTTTTGTAGGAGACTTGCGGTACTTGTTTCTTCACACCGTTGATGAGAACAGCTACAAGCGGTACTGAAAGATTATGAGTTTGATATATTAAACCAAGAAATATCAGATCAGATATAAATAATATCATATCAGATCCAATAAGGTTAATATCATATTCAAATAAATGGTTAACTGAGACGGTGGATGCACAGCTTTCTTCTTCTTCAAAATTCTGAATTTTGGTGCATGCAATCCTGCAGGATTTTGCTAGAAAATCTAGATCATGGGGAGTGAATGTGTCACTCTTATAATCTGATATTTCTTCCAAAATATCCAATTTTTTACATATTTTCACACCAGCAGCAACATTAGAGGAATAAAAATCAAATTTCTCTTCACTTTCGGAAGCAATTACTGGTAAATTTTGCACAGAATTTAAAGGAAAATCACCGGTGAATGTTTACATGGAAGTGCAGCAGAAATTTTCTTCAATATCAGAGATTCGAATGTCTTCTTCTGTTTCAGCAATATGAGAAGATGAGATATTATAGATCTCATGAAATTCTGGAGCATTAGGAGAAGGAGTCACTGCATGGAGACTGTCTTCAATTCGAATTGACTGTGTAGAAGCTTCTGCTTCATCTTCATCTTGAACAACTTTATTAGAGAGAGTAGAGGCCGAGACTTTTGAATCAAGGATGCTTATGGTGCTGGATGTGCTCCATGTGCTTCCAAAGGTTCTGTCCAATCTTGTCCAGAGTTCCTGTGGATCTTTAATAGATCTACTAAGGTAGCACATGCTAGGAGAAAGAGCTAGTTTCATTATTTCAAAAGCTGCATCCTTTGCATTTAGCCAGTCATTTTCACTCTTAAAAGAATGTCTACCATATCCATCAGACACCGAAAAGATTTTTTGTCTTCTCAGACATATAATCATCTTCACCTTCCATTCAAAATAGTCTGAGGATCGAGTGAGAAGAGGAACTGATGAATTCATTTTGAAGTTGTACCTGCAAAACAAAAAAATGATCCTGTAGGAGATCCGAGGAGGAGAAGTGCCTTGTCCATTGAGGCTATGATACCATGTAAATTTGAGCATATAGATCTGCAGACAAATACACAACTCACAAAGAAGATCTCACAATTTACTCAGCAATTGAAGAATGAAACAGTGCAAAAGGCTTGCAGCTGTGAATGCTTTCATTAATCAAAAAAGTAATTCAGATGATAATTACAATGAAGTAAAATGGCTTTAATAGACACAAGCAATTCGAATCCACGTGAGGAAGTTTGAATTGATTAGACTCTACTTGACTGTAGGTAACCAAGAATTTTCTAAATCACCATCGGAGGACCCAGTAGTTAACTGTCCTTGTCTAAACCATAACTGGAGTTCATCGGAGCTCTAAAACACAACTCAAGTGTTACATTCAGTGTTGACCAATGGTTAACTAACTGTGGTAGGTGAGAAATGCGCCCCACATGTGTGCAGTCAAGTAAACCTAGCACTAACTAAATGTGGAGGACTTGAACTGAAAGTAACTGACTCCTAAATTAGCTTGACTAGTCATTAACTGAAGTGAACTGACCTTGGTTGGTTTCGGCACTCCCAGTGGCTTCCTAAATTGTAGGGATTGATCTAGGAGGCTCCTAAACTTATGCAATCAAGTGCAATAAGTGGCAGTGAGCCTCAATTAGTGTTCCCCACACTTTAGTAACTGAAACATGTGCCCCAATTAGGTCAAGTTTACCCAATGGTGCTAATGACTATAAATAGACTGGATGGACTCCCGATTTAGACATGACTCCCGATTTAGACATATGACCAAATTTGGACAAGGGAGGATTAATAATCCTAACAGTTCCGCTCATTTTGGATGCAAAGAAATGACTTTTTGGGCATGACTGCATAAAGGATAGAGGTGACAGGTAATCGAAGGTCCAGACTCCATTTAAACAAATCTACAACCAAAAATCAAATCCATGGCGTAGATCACATCCCGGAATCAAAAGGTTCGTTGTTTCATGCGTATGATAATTGGAGGCGGCATAATGATCAAACATCGAAAGGTGAGTATGGTCCTCACACAGAGTGGGGTAAGGAGACAGGGGCATATAAAGCAAGGACATTATTATACTATCACCAGGAGAGGTTGATGAACGCAAAATGTCTGGTCCACATGCCATGAGCTAACTAAGGGCCGATGAATATTTTAGTTAGTGGTCACTTCCGCAGTTGGTAGCATGACATCGTAACAAAAAGTGACAGCACAGATGATACCTCCACATAAGGATCAGATCCTAAACCCACGTGATCGCATGTGCTATCATCATGCTACTCGGTGATGTCACGTGCGAGGTTTTGATGGGGTCGTTGCTGAGTTTGACCACCTAGCTCTTTATAAGCACCACAGTCGGATCCATTCGAAGATACAGACTGGGTAAATTTTGAAGAGAGGAAAAGGTGACTGAATTTTATTTTGCCAAGAATCCTGAGAGTCTTGAAAGGAGGTCCGTGATGGCTGTCATGTTTGAGAAACTTGTTTGCTGAGGTATTCTAGTGGCTGATGGGCACCACTTCGAAATTATTCCATTCCTAGGATTTCATGCTAAGAAGGTTCCAACCATCAGGGTAAATTTTTTGATTACATTAGAGAGGTTTTCTAACATGAGTAAGGTCGACGTAAGGATGTTCATCACATTAGAAAGGCCTTCTGAGGTTGCTGAGGAAATTGTTGTCCTAATAAAATGCAACAACCCCACGGCAGCAGTGCCTAAAATTTCTTGTCCAATGGGTATCCGGTCGAAGCCTCCAGACGTGGTTGATGTATCCATAATCATAACACGTAGTATCCATTGCTAGGGGTGACCGGTTGGAGCAGATGCTCAAATGGGAGGATGGAGGATCATATGCCTTCGTTGTCATTGTCACTGAATCCAATTGCCAACTTTATTTGGGGTGATGACGAGTCCAAGAAGGTGTCACACCATATGACCTGTAGGAGGACCCTACTCCTAAGAGAAGATAAGCACAAGAATGACAAGCCCATCAAGGACTTGTTACTGTAAAAAAATAGAGTAGTCTTTCCCTAGGTCTCTGCAAACAATAGTGTTACCAGGAGATAGAAGTTTTGGGTGGGAAGCCAAACACAAAAGGGACATAAACCTTCATGCCAGTTGTGAACACAAGCATAATATGCCATTGAACACATAATGAACATAAAATTTATAGAAGCAGAAGGCTGTGTGGCATTCCCAATAGGAGGAGAAACAAATCAAGCCGAGTCAGCATAAAATCACTAAAGGTGTCCAGATCTGTCGTTTTCACGAAAGATAAGTTTGAAAACTATATATGCTACATTATTGTTTAAGTCCAGCATGCACATCTCTCGATATTCTCTGTTTTGTATGTATTAATCATGGTGAATATGTGATCCAAGAGGATATTGGTGGCCATCCACCTATTCCTCTTGGATCCCCACCACAGTTTCTTTTAGTTTTCCAGTTTCCTTAATTGTAGCACAATTTACTATTTTTGGCAGTTTTCGGGTCCTAAACTTCTGAAGCCATTTTGAGGCCCTAAACGACATTTTTTTGGCATCGAATGGTTGGGAAAATATGAGTTTATTCTAGACTTAATATTTGTAGTATATGGATGTAGTCCTTAAACAAATCTTTCTAACGATGTATCATGCATGTCAAATGGAGGTAGTATGCTAAAGTTACGACCCCGAGAAATTGATGTAGCAAGTTACTCAACGGGGCCCACATTAAGGCATTTCACCTCCTAGGGTTGGGTTTTTGGATGTGTAGGGATTCCATTGTTTCTCAATAATATATAGGCCTTCGAGCCTCATTGTAATAGAGAGTTCAGAGGCATGTAGCCACCACATCTCTTCTTAGAGATAAGCTATCAACACTCTAGCTAGTTTATTTCCATTCTGTATGTAAACAAGTTTCAGTTATTGATTAATGAAATGAAGTGTTATTTCTGTTGCATATTTGTTTCTATGGTTATTTGTGTATTATGTTACATTCCTACATAAATCCAGATTAGTGGTATCAGAGCAATCTGCTCTTTCTCGATCCTTCTTTGCATGTTCCCAACGGGGGCTGGGTATAAAGAGTTAGGGCTCGATCTGGTTGAACCTTTGCAAGATCAGCCTTGCAAATCCCGATGGCCACCCATGGGGGATGAAAAGAAAGACGAGGGTGCAGAATATCCTATCAAAATGTTGCTGGAGGAGGTCCTTGAAAAACAAAGGAACGCGATGATGGATAACTTTGCCCAGATCCTTCAACGACTTCCCATTGGAGGCACATCTGCATCTAGCAGCCACTTTGGAGGTGCAACCCATTTTAAGGTACAAGCAAACTTTGACATTCCCATATTTGATGGTATAATAGATGCAGACACCATAGATAAATGGTTGAATCTATTAGAAGGATATTTCTCGGTTCATGATTTTTCTAACCGAGAAAAGATTACTTTTTCTCTACTCAAAGCCGCCCCCCATGTCAAGGACTGGTGGGAAACCTATTGTGAGAGAAAGGATGAGGAGGAACCCTCTCTGTTCTTAGCTGTACCCACTTGGAATTCTTTTCAAGATGCCATAAAGGGACAATATTATTCGGTGGGGGGCTATGAGGACAAGTACGTCCAATGGACTACGCTGCAGTAGCAAAGAGATGAAGATGTGCATGAGCCAACGAATCTGTTCCATACCCTGTGCACCAAGTTGGGTATCAAATATTTAGAAAAACATTTGGTGCTGAAGTACCGCAGTTGTCTGCACAGATACATTCAGGAGGAAATGGAGTTCCTTGACATCTCCTCACTTGGTACGGCATATCAGTATGCTGCCAAAATTGAGCAAAAATTCAAACAGAAAAAGCGAGACTTTGGATTTGCGAATCATAAGCAAGGGAAAGGTGCCCCCAAACTGCAGAACCAAGGACATGGCCAAGGCATGGAAAATCAAGAAAACTTGCCAAAGCCGCAAGCAAAGAGAAACACTACAAAGCCGAAGAAGGAAGTAGGAAAGTGGTGCGAGTTCCATAAGATCCCCACTCACAACACAAGTGAGTGTCGAGCTAAGCAGTCACTGGTGGCTGAGATAAAGGCTTCTGAATCAGATGCATACTTTGACACTGAATCTAAACTCGAGAAGGGGAATACTAGAGGGAAGAATATTATCTATGCAGAGCCCAATGCCACTGTTGCCACCACGAAGATCCAAAAGGAAGAACCAGAAGATTCAGAGGAGGAGGAGTGTCTTTTCCACTCCTAGATGTGGGTAAAGGGTTCCCCGCTATAGTTCATCGTTGATAGTGGGAGCCAAAAGAACCTGATTTCAGCAAAGGTCGTGAAGCGGTTGGGTTTGCTGGCTACAGCACCTGTGCATCCATACACCATCGGGTGGCTTCACCAAGGATGAGATCTTCGCGTCAGCTAGCAGTGCCGCCTTCCCTACAGCATCAAGCCCTTCATCGATGAGGTATTATGTAATATTTCTCCTCTTGATGTTTGTGATGTATTATGAGTTCAAACATACTTATGGAAGCGACATGCTATGTATGAGTCCCGTCCTCGCACTGTTATTATTACGTTGGGAAATAATTTCTACAGGATACCAGAGGTACCACCCCCTACCGCTATCTCTTTGGTTACTGTAAAACAATGCAGTAAGCTCATTTCCAAAATCAGGAAGTTTGTTTTCTTGATGATTTGTCCTCAGGGAAAGAAGAATATCATGGCCACAACCTCCGGATAGGGCCCCTCCGCATGACAACAACAAATGGACAAGGTCATGGAGGAGTACCGGGACACATTCACCTCACCCACTGGGGTGCCTCTCCACTGTTAGGTCAAGAACCCCATCGATCTGACCCCAGGTGCGCCGCTGGCCAATGGACTGATCTATCACCGCTTTGTTCTGGAGAATGATGAAATCAAGAGGAAAATTCAGGAGCTGTTACAGAAGGGTCACATCCGGCCAAGTTCATCGCCTTGTGGGAGCCTGTTCATGTTGGTACAGAAAAAGGATGGGACTTGGAGACTCTGTATTGACTATTGGGCGCTGAACAAGATCATTGTCCAGAATAGGTACTTGATCCCACAGATTGATGAACTCTTAGACTAGCTTAAAGGGGCAAAATATTTTAGCAAGATTGACTTAAATTCCGGGTATCACCAGGTACTGATCGAGTCGACCGATGTGTGGAATACTGCCTTCAAAGCCAAGGAGGGCCTTTTCAAATGGTTGGTCATGCCTTTTGGGATGACGAATGCTCCTGCAACCTTCATGAGACTGATGGATGACATCTTGCGTCCATTCACGAACTCATTTGTAGTAGCGTACTTGGATGACATCCTGATCTTCAGCCATACTTGGGAAGAGCACCTCCACCACATCTGACAGGTCCTCCAAACATTGCGATAACACAAGTTGTGTGCCAATTTGGACAAGTGCACTTTTGGCATGACCCATGTTCAATATCTGGGATACATTATTGATGACTGTGGGGTACATGTGGATCCAACCAAGATCCAAGTCATTCAGGATTGGCCAGCCCCAACTACTCTAACAGAGCTTCGTAGGTTTTTGGGCCTTGCTAATTTCTACCACAGGTTCATGTTGAGATTCTCTCATATCACTTGGCCCTTGAGTCAAGTCCCCAAGGGAGGAGTGAAAGAAAAATTCTTTTGGTTAGAAACTCAGCAGAAGGAGTTTGGAGAATTGAAACATCGCCTCTGTTGTGCCCCAGTGCTCACATTACCAGACTTGCAACAACCATTTGAGATCGAGACAGATGCCTCTGACTATGCTATTGGGGCAGTCCTTACTCAACAAGGGCATTCAGTGGCATATCACAGTGAGACACTATTAGACACAGTTCGCAAATATCCCACTTATGACAAAGAGATGTATTCCATTGTACAGGCTTGCCGACAATGGAAGCATTACATTTTGGGGAAGGAAACTATCATCCACATAGACCACTGAACCCTGCAGTTCATGCAGACACAAGGGAAGTTACAGAACGATCACCATCATAAGTGGTCCACATATCTACAACAGTTTCATTTGAACATCAAGTACAAGAAGGGAAGCACCAATAATGTTGCAGACTGCCTCAGCTGACCACCAATTGTGGTGATAATGACTGTGCTCAACTCTTGTGGGCACGAGACTTTTGATTGGTTGCTTCTCTACAAGAAAGATCCAGAATTCAGTCACACATACCAGACGCTCTTGGAGGGAAACCAAGTTCCAAAATTTCACCTCCAGGATGTACTACTGTGTCACATGGGACACCTTTATGTTCCTTCAAGCGAGCGTGCCAAGACGATTTGGGAAGTGCACTATAGTCGGGTTGCTAGGCATTTCGGGGTCGAGAAAATAGTGGCAGTACTGCAGAAGTATTTCTATTGGCTGAACCTTCGACAGGACATCGGGAAGTAAATCTGATTCTGCACTGCCTATGCCATTGCCAAACCATCCATCAAGAAGCAAGGCCTCTATACTCTGATTCCTACCCCTAGTTGACCTTGGGAATCTATCTCCATGGATTACATGTTAGGCCTTCCTTCTACTAAGCACAGCAACAACTGTTTGTTTGTGGTCATTGACAGATTCTCAAAGATGGCCATAATGGTGGCCTGGAAGAAGAATATCACAGCAGAAGCCACTGCTAAACTCTTCTTTGAACAAGTGTGGGTACGCTTTGGTATCCCAAAGTCTATAATCTCAGACCAGGACAACAGGTTTCTTAGTACATTCTGGTCTAGCCTATGGTCAATGCTAGACACCAAGCTCACAAAGTCCACAGCTTTCCATCCCTAGACTAATGGCCAGACAGAGGTCATCAATTGGATGATCGTACACATTTTGTGCATGTACAACTCAAAGAATCCACACACATGGGATGAGAGCCTCCCCTATGTACAACAAAACTATAACCGGGCCCTCCATATCTCAACCAACCACAGCCCCTTTCAGGTGGGATTGGGATTCGAGCCACTATGTCCCATTGACGTAGCCATGCCATTTGCAGGTACTCAGGCTGATTCAGCTCATATCCAGTCCAAAGTTTCCAAGGAAAACAAATTCATTGAGCTCATTCAGCACATTTTCCAACAGGTTCATGACATATTGGACAAATCCAATGCTAAGTACAAGCAGTGACATGATCAGCATCGGGTGCAACACAACTTCCAGGTGGGTGACAAAGTGTGGCTACATTTACAAAAGGAGCGCCTCGCTGGACCCCACCGCAAGCTTCACCCGCTCCGATATGGGACATACACCATCACCAAGGTTGTCAGGTACAATGCCTTCGCGCTCAGTATTCCACCATTCCTTGGTCTGCACCTAGTGTTCAATGTGGACCGCCTTCGGCCCTACTTTCCACCTCAACTGGACACATCAGACGTGGCAGAACAAATCACACCAATAGAGTTAAACCCCGAATGCATGGAACAAGTCACAACTAATCAGATTATGGACACACAGATCAATAACACCCACCGACAGAAGATCCAGCTATATCAAGTTGTCAAAGCAGGCCAACTCCTTCACTAGGGACCAAGTTCAACAGAAGTTTCCTCATCTCATGGACGAACTCAACGCAATGGGGACCATTGCTTCTTAAGGGGGGAGGAATGATCCAAGAAGATATTGGTGTCCACCCACCTATTCCTCTTAGACCCCCACCACTATTTCTTTCAGTTTTCCAGTTTCCTTAATTGTAGCACAATTTACTATTTTTGGCAGTTTTCGGGTCCTAAACTTCTGCAGCCGTTTTGAGGCCCTAAACGACGGTTTTTTTGGCGTTGAATGGACGAGAAAATATGATTCTATTCCGAATCAATATTTGTCGTATATGTATGTATTCCTTAAATAGATCTTTCTAATGATGTATCATGCGCGTCAAACGGAGGTAGTATGCTAAAGTTACGACCCCAGGAAATCGATGTACCAAGTTACCCAACGGGGCCCATATTAAGGAGTTTCACCTCCTAGGGTTAGGTTTTTGGATGTGTAGGGTTTCCATTGTTTCTCAATAATATATAGGCCTTCGAGCCTCATTGTAACAAAGAGTTCAGAGGTATGTAGCCATGACATCTCTTCTCAGAGATAAGCTACTAGCACTCTAGCTAGTTTATTTCCATTCTGTATGTAAAAAAGTTTCAGTTATTGATTAATGAAATGAAGTGTTATTTCCATTGCATATTTGTTTCTATGGTTATTTGTGTATTCTGTTGCGTTCCTGCATAAATCCGGATCAATATGCCACATCTAAGTTTGTTAGGAGTTGGATTATGGTTGTAACTAATTTTTGGCCTTGTTTCGAGGTTTGTCTCAGGGGCCTGAAACACTATAAGTATTCCCTCTACAGAAGGGGAAAGGGTTGAAATCAATATGGGGCACTCCATGAACAATCTGGCTATTTTGTTTCGAGATGGGTGGTTCTATTTTGGAATGAATGTAAAGCTTCTTAGAACTGGGTAGGTGGTTTCTGGATCTGTTATTCGAAATGTAATTAAGTGACTATGCAGTAATACAATACTTTTATTTACAAAAAAAATATTGGATAAATATTCTACAAGTGCTTCAATTTCTCACCTTTCGGCAAAAAGGATGGATACAATTCATATATAGTTTGATATTAATGTCTTAAAAGAAAAGGATTTTACCACCAATGGACACAAACAACTAAAAAGTAGTCAACGTGATTGCTAACTACATTATGTAAAATCCTTTAATAGTGATCAAGGAAGCTTCAAGAGACCTATAGGTGATACTCCCAATGCCTAAAAGGAAACCTATAGGTGATACTCCCAAATAATGTTGAAATTGTATTAATAATAAGGATCTATACCTCAAAGTTCAGCTTTGATGCCAATAACGTCAGATGATCTTGGCGTCCTCTATGCTTTACACAAATATTTCACACAAATTAGTTGTCACACCATCAATCATGTATACTTATGGTTGTAATAAATATGTTGTAATTAAATAATTTTAATATTGTTCATTACATTACCTGCCTGTGGTCAATAGCTATCCTGCAATCAACTTTTTTCCTTCAACAAATGTGCAATAAAATCAATTCATAAAATAGACAAGTACAACTGTATTTAGAATGAAGAAATCAACACATTATATTCAATGAAACGACAATAAGATATCTCATTGACAAATTCGTTATGGTGATAACTTACAAATATGCATTAGAGAACGGTACAAATTGTCATTATATTACTTTCCATTGTGAAGACCTACATATATCATGAAAAAATGGTATGTTCATATAAGCGATTGATAGATGTGTAAAAAAAGGCATAACATATATTAAATTCTAAAAAAAAGAAATGAAAATATCTGAATGATCTTCTCTTGGTTTCAAGAATATCTTATTCTCTACTAACCAGGGCCAAGCACGTGAAGGTTGAAGCTCATATGGCCCCTCCCCCCCCCTCACATCACTCTCAATTCCCCACACCCAATATATCTACTGTAAAAATAAATCAAAGTTACATAACAGAATAAAACAGATAAGATCCATGCATAAACAGTAGCAGAACAAAAAATATATGCATGAAAGGTAAATCCAAGTAATAATCTAAGATAATTTTCACAAATACAACTTACATGAGAATTGATAAATAAATCATGCATGATACTTACTGAACAACATCCAACCATGTACCTTCACAATCTTGTCGAACATAATCCATGCCACCATCACCTATAGCTTCATCCTCTTTGCATTTCGTCCCTTCAAAATATGCAACACTTGATAAATCTACATACTCCAATTCATATCTATTACAATTTCTTGGTCCCTTCGTAGGGCATGTCAAAACTACACACTAGTCATTCTCTACCGGATTTTGTACATAAAATACCTGTTTTGCTTGTGATTCTAGAATAAATGGATAATCTTGCACTCTATCCTTACTTAAGCATCTCTTCATATTCACCACGGTGAAACCAATTTCATCAACTTTCATTCCATTCTTCTTGTGTACATATATCCAATCACATTTGAACAATGGATATTGCACCAAATAGTACTCCAATAACATTATTTCATGAATCACTCCATAATATGTTGTCGTTTGATGTATAGGGTTTTTATCCTCTCCACTTGATCTCATTAATGTTTGTGTATCTATGCACACACCACTATTTTGGGTGGCCCTGACATTTTCTATGATTTTAACATGAAATATACATCCATTGATTAAGTAGCCATCATACTTAGTTGCATATTTCCTTGGGCCACATGCCAACCATTTAAGGGTATCATAAATATTTTATTTTCCTTCCACCTGTAAATTTTTAAATGTCGTTAGAAAACCATTGAATTCCAAAATATATTAAAAGAATCTCACCTTCATACATCATAATAATCTTGATCAATGAAGTTCAATTAAATCTAATATGAAGAACATATCATTACCTATTTTCTTAACCAATCACTAAATTGTTGGTTGTGGATATTTGTAGTAAGACTTCATCTTTTTGGGCTTGGATGTTACTATTGACAATTTTTGTCAAGTGCATCCTACTTTCAAGTAATGCCAATAAACAATTTATGAAAACATTGTGATATATTATAATACAAAATTATTTCATAAGGATGTGCTTATTACTTACTCTATCCAAGGTTGAATTTCATCTATGTTGTGCAAGACCCATCTGTGGGCTTGTAACAAACTAGTTGTATCTAATTCAATAGAACTTCCACTAGATAAGGCCTTCCCATATTGTCCAACCTCTCCTTCTTCATCGTGCCAAGCTTCATTTCTACTAGGCATGATTTCAATATATTCCATACCTTCAACATATCTAGCAAAAACTTTTATGGATTCCTCCACGGTGTAGTTCTCAGCTATGCAGCCTTCGGGCCTATTCTTATTTTTCACATAAATTTTGAAAACTTTCATGTTCCTAGAAAAAAAAAACACAATTTGTAGTAAAATCAAAAGTATAAATAAAGAGTTTCTAGTAATGTATTATTATTATATTCACATAAAATGTTGGAATTTATTTGGATTTTCACTTAATAAAATTTCACTGACCTTTCAAAAGGGTACATCCATTGATATACAACTGGTCCACCATAACGTAGCTCTTGCACCAAGTGTACAATCAAATGCATCATTATATCAAATAATGAAGGGGGAGAATATTTTTCGAGTAAGCACAAATTTTCTACAACATCAACTTGTAAGTTATCAATATCTATTGGATCCACCATTTTTTCACAAATTCTCCTATAAATGAAGCAAAGCCTACAAATAGTGTTTCGAACTGCTTTTGGTAGCACATGGCGCAATGCTACTGGAAGGATTTGTTGCATGAGAACATGGCAATCATGTGATTTCATACTATGAAGCTTGAGATCTTTCATAGATACATTATTTCTAGGGTTTGAACTATATCCATCTATAACTTTTAACGTGAACAAAACAGGACAAAGAATCTCTTTCTCCTTTTTTGAAAGAGTGTGTGGTGCAGGTGTATTTTTTTTCCTTTTTGTTGTGGCCACAGTGACTTCCTTATACCCAATTGTTGTAAGTTATCATGAGAATTTTTCCCATCCTTTGATTTATCTTTTATATCCAGAAGGGTTCCAAAAATACTTTCGCATACATTTTTTCTATGTGCATTAAATCTAAAATGTGACACACTAGGAGTTTTTGCACCCAACCGTATAAAAAATCAATGAATTATAACATAAAAAAAAACTAAAAAATATATTCCAATTAAACACAATGAAATCCTTCAAACATCATACATTTTAGGCCTTAAGTTAATGTGTGCACATACCTCCCAATATGGTAAATTGAATAGAATTGACCTTTTCTTCCACATGTCAGCCTTTGAATTTTCACCCTTTTTTAAATTTATCTTTATTTTTTTACTTTTATACTTTCCCCATTTCTCTTCCCTTCCTTCTGTTTCTATAAAAATATCTGACACTTGTACAATTGTAGGTGCAATGAGATGCTCAGACCTCCCATTAAATAGTCCTTCTTTAGAATGATACTTATGATTTATTGGAATATATCTCCTATGTCCCATGTACACACACTTCCTACTACATTTGAGATACATTGAATATGTGTTCCTTCCACATATAGGGCATGCGCAAAACCCTCTAGTCGTGCAACCAGCCATATTTCCAGAAGAAGGAAAGTCGTGGATTGCCCACATCAATATAGCCTTCATATTAAAGAATGACCTTGAATGAGTATCATATGTCCTTTCCCCTTCATCCCATGTTAGTTTTAGTTCATTTACCAATGCTTCCAAATAAACATCTATGTCATTTCCTGGTTTCTTGGGACCAAGTATTAACAATGACAACAAAAAAAAGCTCCTTTTCATGCTTAACCATGGCGGAAGGTTATATGTGACTAGTACTACTGGGCATACACTGTGAGTACTACTCAAGCTTCCAAAAGGATTTAATCCATCCAGTGCCATTGCAAGTTGTACATTGCAAGGATCATTGGAAAAATCAGGCCATTTAGAATATATAGTTTTCCATGCTGGTCTATCAACTGGGCGGTGCATTATTCCATCCTTACTTGCATTCTCATGATGCCACCTCATTTTCTATGAAATATATGTAGAGCTGTAACAAAAACATAAATAATCATATATACATTGCAATACTTAGTAGATTAAAGAAGATGATTTTTTAGTAGGTTGGTAGTACATGAAGGTGTATGATATAATGGAATTATAAGAGTTCAAAATCATACATGTACATTCTCTTCAACCTCGACACCATAGGGAAATACCTCAGCACTTTGGCTGGGACACCTGTACGCACCTTTTTAGAATGAGCATCAACCTTCCATCTTGATTCACCACATGTTGGGCATTCATTTATTTTTTCATATTTTCCCCAATATAAAATGCAATCATTGTGGCATGCATGTATCATTGCAGAATGCAACCCCAATGATTTAATCAAACTTTTTGCAGCATATGTAGATTTTGGAAGTGTATTTCCTGTTGGAAGCCTTTCTCTTTGCAACTTCAACAACTGGGTGAAACTTGCATCAGACCATCCATTTCTCACTTTAAATACAATTTCACAGTGGCCGATAGCTTAGTGAAACTAGTACAACCTGGGTACAATGGTGCCTTGGCATATTCAATTGACTTTAGATATTGATTGATATCATTTTTTTCTTCCATTGATTCTACTTGGTCATTTTCACAATTCACATCTGGATTTTCATTATAATATTGATAAGAATCATTCACCATTTCAACCATATGATCATCAACCATGGTTTCCTCATTATGCTTGTCATTCTCAAGAACTTCAGTATCATCTGTAAGCAATGTTGCAAACTCATCATTATGGTTATCATATTGATGTCTGACTATGTGGTCATCACCATGTGTAATTTCTCGAGGCAAATCATGCATTTTTGTTGTGTGCGATTTCTTTCTCTTGTCAAATATATAGTCTCAAGTAGGAAATCTATCTCCATGGAAAAACCAAGTTTTATATGAACTTATTGTACCATGAATCATCAAGTGGTCTTGTACTTCCTCAAACGTCAATACTGCAATGTTGCAACATTTTTTACAAGGGAATCTTGTGGTGTTATTATCCTCTGAATGCCTTTTTGCAAAATCTATGAATTCTTCAACCTCGACTTTATATTACTTTGACATCCTACATCGAACCAATTTTAACATCACGTAAGAAAAAACCACTAGAAATTACAATGAATACATATGTTATAAAATATCATATTGAAGAATCAAATATAAAAAGTATACCTCATTTTCAAATCTGTCCAATCCCTTTTTTTGGCCATTTGAAAATAAAACTAACCCAATTTCTCAAATTGGCTCCTCGAGAATTGGCCTCTCAACTTCCTTCCAATATACAGTTAGGAATATTCATGTAGTACACCCACATGCTTTCCAAAATAGCCTTTACTAGCACATGACAACCATATATTACAACATACAAGATTTCAGCTTATAATAACCAAATCCAAACATCAATTACATAATATTTTGGTTTTATATTAAAGCCAAGATATTTAAGATTCTAACCGATTAATATAACTCTGAATATAAAAAACAAATTTTTGAAATCTGGTGGGCCCCTCCCCATTGGATATTGCGCTCGAATATTGGAGGTAGAAAGGTCACTTTTAGGGAGCACGATGGTTTATATGGCTAATCATCTTGACATTAATAGTCCGTTAATACTCTCACCACCCTACAAATCCAATGTCCTCCAAGCACAAGTCATTTGGATCTAGCTGCAACCTCCAAAATTGTCGGCTTTTACCACTAGGTACTCATTCATCATTTATCAACCCTTTCGATAGTTTCTCCATGACCTCGTTTGTAAAAAGCTTTCACCCATCCGAGGAGATCATCCGTGATCAAATTTACACCACTTATGATCCTCATTTACTGTTTTCTAGTGTCACTGATGCCTAGAACTCTTTGTTGTAACCTTTCGGAGACCAGTCGAAATTGTTGGTAAATTTAAAGTCATCCTTAATAGTGTTCACATTAGAACAATTGCCCAATTTCCTAGATATTGTCCAAAGGGCAGCCGCCAATTATTCCCCCACTGGGAAGGCCATCTTAGATGATACCCACTCCCATGTCATTTTCACAATTACACTAGAAGCTATAAGGGCTGCCCTGGGTCTCTCCGAATCCCAATGTCATGCTCTGATCCCCTTCACCGAATCAGAGGTTCTGCAGGTGTTCAGGAAAGCCGACGTAGAATCCAAGAATAAATTGTTCCAGACCATTTTGAACACCCCAGTTCCCTCAGATACCCTTATCACTCCATTCTCCTCCGAATTGTTCATAAATCCCGTCATATCATCTTGTAATGTCCCTTTTTGAAATTTTATTAAAAGACCAATTTTTTCACTTTTTCTCCTATTTCGACCTTTGACTAGTTTTGATGTCTAGGTCTCCAAATTGGTCCAAATGCTCCAAAATATTCACAGAAAGTATATGAATGATATTAAGGTTTGAATATGATGTACAAGGAAGCTTTATGACCCTCTAAAGGCTTCTTCAAACTTGTTTAATATTCTGGTCGAGGTAGGAGTTGTGTCTAGTAATTTGGGGTTCTAATTCCCCCATAATGAATACTGAAAATGGCTTCCCAAATGGACTCAAGCCAACTTGAATTTCTGAATGGAATAAGGGGACATGTAAATTACATCAATATGAACTCATATTCATTTCCATTAAATTTTTAATGTATTTTATAACTCCCTTAAATCAGATGCAAAAAGACTAGTTTCAACCTTGGGGGAAATGATAGGCAAACTTCCCCAAATGCTATGAAACTCAAAAAAATAACTCCAAATGCTTATTTAATGAAAATTAAACTCATATAATCCATCAATAACAATCCATTAATCCATAAACCATCATTATTTTACTTATCCATTCGAATCTATCAACATTATATTGGTTCACAACAAGGTAGTGGGGAAATGGCACTGTTTCTTCATTGTTTAATATTTATACATGAAATATTTTGGGTATTTAGACCTGATATTATTATTAAATTTAAATACATAAATAACATTCCATTCATCCATAAACCATCATTATTTTACTTATCCATTCGAATCCATCAACATCAAATTGGTTCACAACAAGATAGTGAGGAAATGACCCCATTTCTTCATTGATTAACATTTTTACATGAAATATTTCAGTATTTCTACCTGAGAGTCCTTTTAAATTGAAATACATATCATTTACATCAGAATATAAAATAATGGGGCATTATAATCTCCCCCAAATAAATCAATAGCTCACCAAATGCACCTCAATCCATAGAGCAAGAATATGCCGAGAAAACTTGGAATAGATGACAGAAAAAGATGATCTTGTAGTGTCCATGAGATTCCATGTATATTGCACCTGTAACTTATGAATCCATTAAATATCCATGAAATACTTGAGTGGCCTCTCCAAACACCTACTTGGATGGGAATCTTTCACCCTCGAAATTGGCGAAGGCAAGAACTAGTCATCCACTAGTTCTCTCAATTCACAAATGCAGATTTCTCAAATTATCAAAATCATTTATCTTGTTTGATTCCTATATCTTATGAACATCCTTATACTTCTAAGGTTACCATTCCATCCACAAACTCAAGGCAATTCGAATTAGGGTGTGTGCTCATGATTTTCCATGTGTCCTCCCTTTCCTAGCCTTCCATCTTCCCCCAATTCAAGTAGGATCCCATTGAGCTTCCCAAAATTACATGAGCACCATATTGGATTCTCTATTTCGACCTGACATGTCAGATATGTCATATTTCATCCTTCAAATCTGATTTGTGTCATAGGTGTCATAGCATCTTCATCATTGTTGTCATAGAGCTAGGGAATCTAGTCCAAGTGTCTCACTAGCTCCAAAATGACTCTTCCTCTCCCATGTAAGTTACATTTCCTTCCCAATTCAACCTACGAGACATATGTCCAAGTATATTATCCTTCTAACTCATCCAAGAACATTAGGCTTCCCATGGATTCTAAATTGCAAGAGGAGGATGCCACGTGGCTCAAAATTTCTAGCTTGTGTGGGCCTTGTACTCTCCATGTGTCTCCATGCTCCATTGCCACTTCAATTTTCTCTTGTATTTAATTCATAAGATCCATTATTAAATATTTATTCCTCTAATATATGAACATCATTTATTAGCGCCCTTATTAAAATTCCAAATGTATCCATCCAACCTAGGGAACTAGTAGGATTGATGGAATTGTCCTGCTATGCAATTATTAAAAATGGGGACATTCCAATCCTCCCCACCCAAGATTGCTTGTCCTCAATAAATTTCATATTTGTATGCTGCAATAGTTTTTCAATATTCCCAAGTGGCATCCTCATCTGGTACTCCTTCCTTTGCACCAATTGCTCTGTTATGGTTTTGCTCATTAATTTTCTTTAGCTACAATTTTTGTAGTGGCACTCATGTACTACAATTTTGTGTTCCCAAAAATAAAGAGATGTGGATTGTGCATATTGATATATCCTGTAACATCACTACTAATGTGAAAAGGATTAATTAAATACATAAGAACCAAATTTCTACAAATAATCTTTACCTCCATATTTTGGAAACCTTTTATGAACTTTCACCTCTTTTTGCTTCTGTATAATTCTTTGAACTTTGTACCGAGTTACCAAAATTTGAATTTCTTAAGATTCCAATAAAATATCAGAGAGGAACCACCATTCTTGTTACTTCACTACTCTGATTACAATCATCTTCTCAAGTGGTAAATAAATCCCTAATGCTGCTTGTTTCCCCCAAAATTGAAACAAATGAGACAAAAAATGATCCCAATGTCCCATATGATCCTGATACATGGATGGTGTGAAATGTCTAGGATGAGATTCCATGAACACAAATCATGTGAAAATTGAATCCATCTCTCAAAAAGGTACTCCACATAGGAAACATGAACACTGCTCTGCAAAGATGAACTCAAACAACTGAAGGTTGGTTTTCTTTCTCAAACCAACAATCGAACTGCTGCTCCAAGTGAAATGAAACAAAGCAATTCCAAGATCCCATTGCTGGTATTTCACCCTTCAAAACATCATGAGTACAAAATATAGGTCATGAAAGTACATAACAACATCATACAAATGTACATCAAGAAGGTGGGCCTCATCAAAGAATCATGAAAGTGCTTGTACATCCAAGTAAGTAGATCACCATGTGGCCCATACACACAAGCATAAAGTATTATATCCTTTCCACCCCAATGACATAGGCGAGGATCCCATGTCCCATAATGTGCATCAATATAATCAGCCATGTGTTCTTTCATCCAAGAAGTGAATGAAGAACCTCCACCAAAGTCTGAACCAAATAAGGAGCAAATAAAACATGAAGACTTCAAGTGGCTCAAAGAAGTCTCAGTAATACACTCATGAATATGTGTATCATCATGAAATAACAGAGTATGTTTATTCCAACAATAATGTCCTTAAATATTATATATCTTCACCCAAGTGTTGGATGAAGTTCCTCCAACATCAAATGGACTAGTCAAGGAGTAAGGAAAATAATGAGTCTCCAAGTGACTCAAGTGAATACCATAGGTGCATCCATGTAGATGTGTATCATAATAATGTAACAAGTTGTGCTGCTGAAAATGTAAATAATATGGTTCTCTAATCATGTCATAATCAGAATGAGAGATAGAAAGTCCAAACTCTTCATGTAGAACCATAAAAAAGAAACCTTTTACCCATACTTCATTAGGATGAATGATGCAAAATTGGAAGTGTAGAATGTAGGAGAAAGAACCAACTCAACCAAATGATCAGAAAGTGCAAAATGTTCATCATGTGAAGGATCCATAGGGGTAGAATTATGCACCTCCCTTAAAAATGCAAAACTTTCCTCCTGGGATGGTTCCAAGGTGGTGGAATCATGCACTTCTCCAAAAAGTGTGTAACCATTTTCAAGAGGTAACTCAAGTTCCTCTTCCACCAAAACAAGTGATTGGCTCTCATCAATATAATATTCAAACAAATTAAGAACCTACAATTTTCCATGTTTCTCATGATCCCTCATGTCATGAGAATCCTCCAATCAATCTACCATATGAAAATATGAAACATAGGAGGAAGAACAAGTATGTTGCAACCTCTCAATAAGTTGCTAATTTTGAATTTGGAGCTTATGAATATATTTATTATTATTCAAGTAATATTCATGTAATCATTCACTAAGATCAATCACATTTTTTCTATCAAAAAGCAAAGACATGAAATTGCCTTTAATTTTTCAGATTGCTCTTTGAATCTTGTCCATATATTCAAGAAATGATGGCTCCTCCAATGAAGAAACTTTACAACAAGAATTTGATACCAATGCTTGAGTGTCATGGAGAATGATAAGGGACTCTTGGATATTATTTTAATTCATATTTAAGGACCCTTCAATAAAATGATGATCTTCCAAATGAAGCTCCTTATCTTCTTCCTTCTTGCTTGGACCAACTTGATGAAGCTCAAGGGGTGATGGGGAAGTTGATCTTGTTTCTTCTTAAACTACTACAAGGTATTCATTTTCATGTTTAATGGAATTTTGGCTTGAAACAACACTTTCAAAATTTATCTCTATGTCACCAACATAGAGGTGTGAGCACCCATCAGTAGGTACTCCTTCATAGTTCAAGCATCCATCAGTAGATGCTCTTTGTTTCATTTCCAAAGTAGGATGTGCCTTGAAATGATATTCAATATTTTCAATATAAAATTCTTCATACTCATGTGATGTCTCTTCATATTTTTTAGAGTCACTCGGGAGTGACTTTCGATCCTCTTCATGTATTGCTTCTTCTACTTCACCTATTTTAGAACTAGGTGGTTCATGGGTCTCCTCCTTTTTCTCCTTCAAGCAAACTAATGAATTTTTCCTCTTGGTTTTATTAAGATAAATATATTTTATAAAACTTTGGATAGCCAACAATTTGAATAATTTCATAATATTCTTGGTCATGTCTTCAAAGATAGGTTCCATGATTTTTATATGCTCCTCACCATCAGATGAGGTTCCCTTGTCATCCCTAGTCATAGTTTCCTCTTCAACAAAAGAAATTTTGGTTTCAATATCTAATGGTGGTCCCTGAATTATTGTCCACATAAATATCACACCACATCAGGTTCCAATATCATGCTCTGATACCACTTGTAATGTCCCTTTTTGAAAATTTTTTAAATGACAAATTCTTTCACTTTTTCTCCTATTTCGACCTTTAACTAGTTTTGATGTCTAGATCTCCAAATTGGTCCAAATGCTACAAAATATTCATAGAAAATATATGAATGATATTAAGGTTTGAATATTATTTTCAGGGAATATTTATGGCCCTCTAAAGGCTTCTACAAACTTGTTTAAGATTCTGGTCAAGGTAGGAGTTGTGGCTAGTAATTTGGGGTTCTAATTCCCCCATAAAGAATACTGAAAATGGCTTCCCAAATGGACTCAAGAAAACTATAATTTATGAATGGAATAAGGGGAAATGTAAATTACATCAATATTAACTCAAATTCATCACCATTCAACTTTTAATGTCTGTTATAACTCCCTTAAATCAGATGCAAAAAGACTAGTTTCAACCTTGGGGAAAATGATAGGTAAACTTCTCCAAATGCTATGAAACTCAACAAAATATATCCAAATTATTATGTAATGAACATTAAATTCATATAATCCATAAATAAAATTCCATTCATCCATAAAACATAAGTATTTTACTTATCCATTCGAATCTATCAACATTATATTGGTTCACAACAAGGTAATGGGGAAATGGCACTGTTTCTTCATTGTTTAACATTTATACATGAAATATTTTGGGTATTTTGATATGAGAGTATTATGAAATTTAAATAAATAAATAAAATTCCATCCATCCATAAACCATCAGTATTTTACTTATCCATTCAAATCCATCAACATCAAATTGGTTCACAACAAGATAGTGGGGAAATGACACCATTTCTTCATTGATTAACATTTTTACATGAACTCTTTCAGTATTTAGACATGAGAGTCTTATGAACATGAAATACAGAGCATTTAAATCAGAACATAAAATAATTTGGCATTAAAATCTCCCCCAAATAAATCGATAGCTCACCAAATGTGCCTCAATCCATAGAGCAAGAATATGCCGAGAAAAATTGGAATAGATGAAAGAACAAGCTGATATTGTAGTGTCCAATAGATTCACTATATCTTGCACCTGTAACTTATGACTCCATTATATCTCCATGAAATACCTGAGTGGTCTCTCCAAAAACCAACTTGGATGAGAATATTTCACCCTCGAAATTGGCTAAGGCAAGAACTAGTCATCCACTAGCTCTCTCAATTCACAAATTAAAATTTCTGAAATGATCAAAATACCTTCTATTGGTTGATTCCTGAATTTTATAAACATATTTATAATTCTAAGGTTACCAATACATCCACAAACTCAAGCCAATTCGAATTAGGGTGTGTGCTCATGATTTTCCATGTGTCCTCCCTTTCCTAGACTTCCATCTTCCCCCAATTCAAGTAGGAGCCCATTGAGATTCCCCAAATCACATGAGTGTAATGTCCCCTTTTTGGAAATTTTATCAAAATTACCAATTCTTCAATTATTTCACAATGTACTCAAATTCATCATTTTACAACTCTAGTTATGTGGATTCAATTGATTCCAAAATTCCTCCAATTGCTTTCAAACTTGGTGAGGAACGTCCCGAGGGGTGATGGGACATATTATCACATATATCAGACATATAATCAATTGAGATACCCAACCATGTTCTGCAATTTTCAAGGGAATAAGTTTCAGGACAAGACTAGTCAATTTGGGAGGTGGAAATCCACCCTGGGTCCTGGAACAAATCTCTTTACAACACTGTACAACCTTCACTAATGGTGGGTATGATACTTGGATCTGTTATCAGACATTAATTAAATTATATTTGAATTATCATATGTGTTTTTGGGGTCGAATAGGTATCCAATAGAACTCCATAAATTTACTAGTATTTTTTGAGGTTCCAACCCCAAATGGTAGATGACTCCAAATAGATCCAAATGCTTTCGAATTGTACCAGAAGGTGTATGAGTGATATAATAAATTAATTATAATTTTAAGGGATTTATTATGGCCTTCCAATTACTTATTCAAGTCTACATCAAATTCTGAATAAGATAGATGCTTTAACTAGCAATTTTGGAGCTCAAATACCCTCGGGGTGAATGATAGAAATGGCTTCCCAAGTGTGCTACAACCAAATATAATTCTCAAAATGAAGCAGGGTATATGTATAGAATATTATTATATAATCATATACATAACCAATATACCTCCCATGGCTGTTATCACTTCCTTCAATTTGATATAAAAAACTAGTTTTGGACCCTTGGGGAAGCGAGATGTAATTTGCTACAAATGATATGAAATTCGACCCAATGGCCACAAATTATCAGTTAATGAACATGAAACCCATAGTATACATTTATTACAGTTCATTCATTTATAAATCATCAATGGTTTACACATATATTCAATTCCATAAATATTGCAAGAGTTTACAACGAGGTATTGGGGAAATGTCACTGTTTCTTCAATATTGGACAATAATACATGAGATATATTGGAATTTAGAACTGAGATATTTATGAAATTAAATAACATAAAATTTAAATCATAATACAGAATACTGGAGTAAGATCATCTCCCTCAAAGAGATGGATAGCTCACCAAGTGCGCCTCACTCCATAGAGCTGAAATATGGTGAGAAAACTTGAGATGAATGGAAGAACTAGATGATATTGAGATGTCCATGAGATTCCTGAAGCTTGAAATTGTAACTTATGACTCCATTTAATCTCCTTGAAATACCTGAGTGGCCTCTCCAAATCACCAATTAGGATGGGAATTTTTCACCCGCGAAATTGGCAAAGGCAAGGAACTAGTCATCCACTAGCTCTCTCTTCACAAACCCAAATTCATCAAATGATCAAAATCAATTCTCTTTGTTTATTCCTGTATTTTATAAACATACTTATCCTTATAAGGTTCCCCAAATCATCCATAAACCCAAGCCAATTCGAATTGGTGTGGCATGCTTTGCCATGTGGCCTCTCTCTTCCTCTTCCATCTTCCCCTAAATTCGAGTAGGAGCCTCTTAGCCTTATCCAAATCCCATGAGAACCCTATAATATGCTATATTTAGGATTTAAATGTCATATATGTAATATTTCAGCCTTCAAATATGAATTGTGTCATAACTGTCATAGAATCTCCATCATTGGTGTCATAAATGTAAGGGGAATCTAGCCAAGTGTCCATGAAACTCCCATTTGGCTCTTCCTCTCCCATGTAAGTTATAATTCATCTAAAATTATAAATATGAATTATGCATACAAGTATATTAACCTTATAATCCATCCAAAAATATTATGCTTCCCATAGATTCGAGATTCAAGAGGAGGATGCCATGTGGCACCAACTTTCTAACTTGTGTGGGCCCCATGGTCCCCATGTGTCTCCATGCTCAATTGCCGCTTCAATTTTCTCTTGTATTTATTTAATAATCTAAATTATTAAATATTTATCCCCTTCTAATGTCTAAACATCATTTATTATCATCCTTCAAATATCAAAGCTTCCACCCCCAACCTAGGAAACTAGTGATTTTCCTCCTTAGCAATTATTTGACTTTTAGAATCCATTTGACAACTTTCATGAATATGGAAAATTTGATTTGGCCATTGTGACCCAATGAAAAATTTGGTACATTACAAATATTTCCTTTCCAATATTGCTTGTCCTCAAGCAATTTCAAACATGGTTGTTGAAGAACCTACTTTCTGTATGATTATTTGAAGTTACCACTGAGCTACCCACTTTGAGTCTTTGAGATTCCATGAATATTTTAGAGAGGAACCGCCATGCTTGCTGCTGCACTACTCTGATTAACATAACCTTATTAAGTGGGGAATCCATCTCCCATACTTCTTGTTTCTTGAATAATTTGTGATCAATGGGACTAAAAACTATCCCGAGGTCCCATTGCTTGCATTGCACTCCAACAATTAAGAGTGCTCTCCAACTCATACTATTAGGAAAGAGAATTCCTGGATCCCATTTTCTTGTATGCATTCTTCCAAACATGATGCGTACATAATATATATCATCAAAGTACATAACAACATAATAAAAGATACATCAAGGAGGTTCCTCATCAAAAAATCATGAAAGTGCTTATACCTCCAAGTGAGTAGACTACCATTTGCCAAGTGCATACATGCTTCAAGTGACCAGTCAAATCTGCTCCAATGACATAGGTGAGGATGCCATGTCCTATAATTCTGCTCCCAAAGAATGTAATATGCATCAAAATAATAATCAGCCATTTTTTCTTTCATCCAAGAAGTGAATGAAGAACCTCCACCAAAATATGAACCAAATAAGGAGCAAATAAAACATGAAGACTTCAAGTGGCTCAAAGAGGCCTCATCAATATATCCATGAATTAGAGAATCATAAAGATATAGAAAAGTATGTGGATGGAAACATAAATTTTCTCCAATCATAAATCTATTCACCCCAGTGTTGGATGAAGTTCCTCCAACCTCAAATGAACCAAGTGTTGAGCAAGAAAAACCATGAGTCTTCAAGTGACTCAAATGCATATCTAGGTACATCCATGTAGATCTGCATCATCATAAAGCAACAAAGGATTCTGCTGCAAATGTGAATAAGAGTGTATGCCAACCATGTCATCATAGAAATTAAATCTAGGAGTTCCATACTCCTCATGTGGCACCATAAAAAAGAACCCTTTCACCCATACTTCATTGAGACTAATGCTGCAAAACATGGAATTGTAGGATGTAGGAGAATGAACTAACTCACCCAAATGATCAAAAAGTGAAGAATTTTCATCATGGTAAGGATCCATATGGGTAGTATCAAGCAGCTACTTCAAAATTGTGAAGCCTTTGTCATAAGTTGGTTCCAATGTAGAGGAATCATGCTCTCCTTTAAACATTGCATATCCTTCATCAAGAGACAATTCAAGTTCCTCTTCCACCACATCAAGTGTTTGAATATCTTCAATTTAAACTTCAAACACATCAAGCACATTCAAATTTCCACATTTCTCATAATCCTCCGTGTCATGAGAATCCTCCAAACAATCCATCATTTGATAATCTGAAACATTGGAGGGAAAACAAGCATCTTGAAACTTTTGAAGAAGTTGCTCATTTTGAATTGTGAGCTTAATATTATCCTCATTATTCTTGAAGTATGCATCATGTAACAATTCATTAATCTTAAACAAATTGTTTCTATCAAAAATAAAAGACATGAAATCACCTTTGATGTGGCATATTTCTCTTTGAATCTTCTCCATGTCTTCAAGGAAGGATGTTTCCTCCAATGAAGTGGCTCTCCAACAAGAATTTGACACTGATTCTTGAGTGTCATGGAGTATCTTAATGGATTCTTGGATATACCTTTCACTCATATTCAAGGATCCTTCAATGTAGGATAGTTCATGGGAGTGAACCTCCTCTTCATCTCCATTCTGGATTTGATCAACTCCTTGAAGCTCAAGTGGTGATGGGGAAGTTGATCTTGGTTCTTCATTTGCTGCTACTAGGTATTCATCTTTATGCTCATGAGAAATTTGGATTGCAGCAAAATTTTCATATCATATCTCTATGTCACCAACATAGAGTTGTGAGCACCCATCATTAGGTACTCCTTCATAGTTCAAACATCCATCCATAGATGCCCTTTGATCCATGTCCATAGTAGAATTTGTTTCAGAATGATATTCAGTAGTTTCAAGGTACTCTTCTTCCTTCTCATGTGATGTTTCCTCATCTTTTTCAAATTCATTTGGGAGTGAATTTTGATCCTCTTGATGTAATTCTTTTTCTTCTTCACCACCCACAGAAATTTGTAGCTCCTTGGTCTCCTCCCTACTTATGCATTGATGATTATTCCTTAATGAGTTCTTATTTGAATGATTTTTCATAAATTACTTCAACCAATAATTAAGGTCTTAAAAATAAATGGTATTATGTGTCTCTTCATGATGGAAACTTATACTACCCATAAATTGGCTAGCCATCAATTCGAATGCTTGCTTAACCTGCCTGGTCATATCATCACCACATGACTTAATGAATTTATTCAATTCATCTATACCATCCATAACTTCAATAGGTGAAAAAACCATGCTATGATACCACTGTAATGCCCCCTTTTTGGAAATTTTATCAAAATTACCAATTCTTCAATTCTTTCAAAATGTACTCAAATTCATCTTCTTACAACTCTAGTTATATGGATTCAATTGATTCCAAAATTCCTCCAATTGATTCCAAAATTGGTGAGGAAGGTCCTAAGGGGTGGTGGGAAATATTATAAAATATATAATACACATAATAAACTGATATAACTAACCATGGTCTGCAATTTGTGAGGGAAGAAGTTTCGGGACAAGACTAGTCAATTTGGGAGGTGGAAATCCCCCCTGGGTCCTAGAAAAAATCTCTTCACAACACTGTACAAACTTCACAAATGGTGGGTATGATAATTGGATATGTTATAATAAATTAATTAAATTATATTTGAATCATAATATGTGGTTTTTGGGTCGAATATGTATCCAAGAGAAATCCATGAATTTACTAGCATTTTTGAGGTTCCAACCCCCAATGGTAAATGACTCCAGATCGCTTCAAAAGATCTCTAATTGTACCATAAGGGTATGAGTGATATAATAAATTAATTATAATTCTTATGGATGTATTATGGCCTTCCAATTACTTCTTCAAGTCTATATCAAATTCTGAATAAGATAGATGCTTCAACTAGCAATTTTTGGGCTCAAATCCCCCCGAGGGTGAATGACAGAAATGGCTTCTCAAGTGTGCTGTAAACAAATTTAATTCTCAAATTGAATTAGGGGATATTTATAATAAATTATAATATACTCATATACATAACCAATATACCTCCCATGGCTTTTATCACTTCCTTCAATCAGATATAAAAACTAGTTTTTGACCCTTGGGGAAACGAGATGTAATTTGCTCCAAATGATATGAAATTCGACCCAATGGCCACAAATTATCAGTTACTGAACATGAAACCAATATTATACATTAATTACAGTTCATTCATTTATAAATCAATCATCAAATTTGCACACATATATTCGATTCCATCAAGATTGCAAGAGTTTACAACAAGGTATTGGGGGAATGGCACTGTTTCTTCAATATTGGAAAATAATACATGAGATATATTTTATAGAACTGAGAGATTTATAGAATTAAAGAGCATAAATTTTACATCAGAATACATAATACTGGAGCAATATAATATCCCTCAAAGATATGGATAGCTCACCAAGTGCGCCTCACTCCATAGAGCTGAAATATAGTGAGAAAACTTGAGATGAATGGAAGAACAAGCTGATATTGATATGTACATGAGATTCCTATAGATTGAAAATTTAACTTATGACTCCATTCAATCTCCTTGAAATACCTTATTGGCCTCTCCAAATCAACAATTAGGATGGGAATCTTTCACCCTTGAAATTGGCTAAGGCAAGGAACTAGTCATCCACTAGCTCTCTCTTCACAAACCCAAATTCATGAAATGATGAAAATACATTATATTGGTTTATTACTGTATTTTATAAAAATACTTATCCTTATAAGGTTCCCCAAATCATCCATAAACCCAAGCCAAGTCGAATTGGCATGGTTGCTCATGCTTTGCCATGTGGCCTCTCTCTTCCTCTTCCATCCTCCCCTAAATTCGAGTAGGAGCCTCTTGGCCTTCTCCAACTACAATGAGTTCCCTTTAAGATGTTATATTCAGGCATGAAATGTAATATATGTCATATTTCATCCTCCATATCTGACTTGTGTCATAACTGTCATAGAATCTCCATCATTGGTGTCATATATGTTATAAATGTAAGGGGAATCTAGCCAAGTGTCCATGAAACTCCCATTTGGCTCTTCCTCTCCAATGTAAGTTAAAATTCATCCCAAAATATACCTATGAAGTATATGGACAAGTATATTAATCTTAAAATCCATCCAAAAACATTAGGCTTCCCATAGATTCAATGTTGCAAGAGGAGGATGCCATGTGACACCAATTTTCTAGCTTGTGTGGGCCCCATAGTCTCCATGTGTCTCCATGCTCCATTTCCACTTCAATTTTCTATTTTATTTATTTAATAAGCTACATTATTAAATATTTATCCCCTTCTAATTTCTAAACATCATTTATTATCCCCCTTATTCCAAATCTCAAAGCTTCCACCCCCATCCTAGGAAACTAGTGATTTTTCTCCTTGGCAATTATTTGACTTTTAACATACATTTGACAACTTTCATGAATATGGAAAATGTAATTTGGCCATTGTGACCCAATGAAAAATTTGGGACATTACAATGGGTGCCTATTGGATGCTCTATTTTGACCTGACATGTCAAATATGTTAGATTTCAGCCTTCAGATCTAATTTGTGTCATAGGTGTCATAACATCTTCATCATTGTTGTCATAGAGCTAGGGAATCTAGTCTAAGTGTCTCACTAGCTCCAAAATGACTCTTCCTCTCCCATGCAGGTTACATTTCCTTCCCAATTCTCCCTATGAGGCATATGACCAAGTGTATTAGCCTTCTAACTCATCCAAGAACATTAGGCTTCCCATGGATTCGAAATTGCAAGAGGAGGATGCCATGTGGCATAGAATATCTAGCTTGTGTGGGCCCCATAATCTCCATGTGTCTCCATGCTCCATTACCACTTCAATTTTCTCTTTTATTTATTTAATAAGCTCCATTATTAAATATTTATTCCATTCTATTGTATGAACATAATTTATTAGCCCCCTTATTAAAATTTCAAATGTATCCATCCAACCTAGGGAACTAATAGGATTGATGGAATTATCTTTCTATGCAATTATTAAAAATGGGGACATTACAACCATCTCCCTCTTGAGTCAAATCCTAGGTATTGGTAGTGATATCATGGTCTCTGAAGTAATGCTAGGAATTCTCCTTCACTTGAGTCAATCTGAAGCAGGAATTAAGTTCAATGAGTTCTTGGTCAGAGAAATCCATTCTCAACTTGAGAAGTTTGATTTGGATAAACACTTTAGATACTAGGTGTATCTATTTTCCATCATAGTCAGTTCCAATCGATAGACCCTTGAGGTCATGGATACAGAGGTGTTCAAAGAATGGCCTCGGTCTGTCCATAAGATCTAAAACTGGTCTTACACCCTTTTAATTGATATAATTGTCCTCAACATCTCCAAACTATTCAACCCAAAATAGAAGAGGATATTAGAAGACATGAAGGCTTCCTTGCAGCAAGAGGAATTAGAGTTTGGTTCATGATGTAGAAGTATTTATTTATCAAGGTATATGGTTTTTTAGCTGCCCCTTTCATGCTACTAGTTTACCTAAATCCCTCTGTATTCGCACTAGAATTGATTAGGCATAATATTTCTGCTGATGAGGAGCATTTTATTGCTCACAGGAAGGACTCTTGGATCAAATACCCTATTAATTTTAGGCCCTTCGTTGTGAAGAATCCAACAGCATTACCAATGGTGGAGAAATTTTTGAAGGCCATGAAATTTCAGGTGACTCATGCACAAAAGTACAATCCTAAGGGGATAATTTCCCAGAGGAGGGTCCAGGTGCAGAGGTCAGTATTTATTCTCTTCATGATCCCCGACTTGTCCCAGGAGGAAAATTCTCTTTGCTATGATTTTGATTGCACTCCTACAGAGAAAATTCAGATTCCTAAAGAAGTGCAAGGTACGGCCCTAGCTACTCCCTTTCCCATAAACGATGACGGTTGTACCAGAAGGTCTTGGTCATAGGTGGAGGATATGGAATGTGATGAACAAACCCCTAGAAACAATCCCAGGGTAGACGTAGAGGAGGACGTAATCAACCTGGAGCAGGAGTTTAATTTTGAATTTGATTCCCTCAAGACAGTGGTACAGGAGGAGATTGATTCAGTAAACCCTATTGTGGGAAACATTGCAAATCAGATGGTGATCGCACAACAACTAGTGGTTGTAAATCCAACCACTACACACTCAGAGAGAAAGCCCCGAAGAACTACACAATCAATGAAGAAAGGAGGTGAGGAGTCTATACTCAATTATCAGAAGTATTCTTTTGCCTCTACTGTTAACGGGAAATTCAACACTGAAAATCAAATTTTGACCATGTATGGGCAGCTCAAAGAGAAATCCAAGGCTGAGACTCAGAAGCAGTCCAAGGATCTAAGCAAGGTATCAGGTAGCAAAGTCTCTTTCACTACTGCTACAACAAACTCCCTGAACCTAGCTATCGCTAAAGAGGAAGGAGTTTCAGAGGTCAAGTTCAAGATGGATCAGTTCTCAATCCTAGATAAGATTGTGTTCCATAATGGAGTTAGCGATCTCATCTATGCTGATATGAATAAGGAGGCATTAGCCCATCTCAAGTCCCAGCAAAGGGTGGTTAAATTGGAGACCCAATTGAAGAAGGCAAAGGAAACAAACAAGTCCTGGAATCTATAGGTAAAACTCTTGAAGGATCAAGTGGCAGACCTAATAGCACATAATCCTTTACAGCAACCCCTTCCATTTGAGTAGCCAATGGAAACAGAGCAGGCTATTTTACTAGCTAAGCTGCTGGCCAAGATATAGGCTTACAAAAAGAAAATCAAGACACATATGAAAGACATCCAACTACCTGCTCATATCGTGCAATTACAAGGGGAGATTGAGACATTGTAGCATGAATTTTTGGATTTGAAAGGCCTCCTTGTTGTGCCATAGGATGACAAGTGCATATGGGAAGAAGATAAGCAAAATATACAGAAGAGAATTGATGAATTAAGTGACTATAGCACCCCCAAGGACATATCACCCACTGCTCTGGTGATAAAAGATATGTCTGAAATGTCCCTAAAGGACTTGGAAATCACTCAATTGAAGGAGGCCAATCAAGAGCTCAAGGACATGATCACTGCTAAGGAAAGTGAAGACTTAGCTGAAGAGATCAGGAAACTCAAAGAGAAGGTAACCAGGTTTGAGGAAAGGGTCATAGGCCGAATTCCCCTTCAAGGGGCTAAAATTTTGCTCTGGGATGCAGTGATAAAGGAGATGCCCTCATTAGAAAGGAATTTGGTCATGGTGGATGAGCATAAACATGCTACTATGGTAAGAAAGAATAAGATGTAAAGCCCTATAGGAAAGTCCAGCACAAAGTCCTACGGAGGATGCCCAGAAGGCGATTGTTGTCATGAAATCAGCCTCTGGGGAAGAACTAATTGTCCTAGGTATTACTGATAGGATATCAGTTCTAGTGGCAGCAAGGAGGATGACCAAAAAGCACAACATGTTGAAAAATGCACCTACTAGGATTAACATTATTCAACAAGGGATAGAAAAGTTCAACAAATTGTTCCATCCCCTATTTCAGAAAGGGTTTCCTGAGTTTTGGGGTCCAGAGGGGAAGCTGATGCCTCAAAGAAAATATGTCGAACTAGTGCACCAAGAAATACTAAACCATGAAAATTTTGATGGTATGAATGGTGGGATAAAGGGAGAGGTAATCATCGATAAACTCAACAAGGAATTTGAGCTACTGGATCAATTCATGACTGTCAAATTAGATCTCCCTTCTATTGGCCATATCCCCTTGATTGACCTGTATGTTATCCTTAAGGATCTATATGAGATGGACACCCCTACAGATCAACAGTGGAAATATATACATAGAGTGAGCAATCATAAGCCTGGAAGGCCCACCACCAACTGAGTCAGTTGTAGTCTATTAAAAATATGCTCGCAGTTGTCATTTTCATCAAGTGAGATAGAAATCCCTAAATGTCAAGATTTCCCTTTTTGATTGGTCACGTCCAACACAACGTGCCTTCCCAAAATGGTTTGTGGGCATGCCGCATCTTCCATGTCAGTATTTGTTAGGATTTAGGACATACTTTCGGGATTGATTCCCGCAATGTAACTAATTTTGATGCCCTGATTCGAGATATGTCTCGGGGGTAAATTGCACTATAAACGTAACCTCTACGAAGGAGGAAGGGTTTGACTTTCATTTTTGAAGCCTCTGTACTTGGATTGTAGCTTTATAAACTTTCTTGGAAGTGTTATTGAAAAGTGTTTTTTTGAATTTCTGAGATTCATCACAGTGTTCATATTCAATTTGTGTTTCATGTTTGCATCATTTCCATATGTGTAAATTATGCTAATGCTTTCCAGAGAAAACCATGACCTATCTTGATACTGCTAAGGGCTGTTGTGATATGTATTAATCCTGCTAGGACTATCGTGACTGGATGAAAGTTCCTTGAGGTCTGTTAAGGGTCCCAATCCTGTGTATAAAGGTACCATGACCTACTATGGGTTACTAAGGGTGTCGTGAGGGTGTGCAAATTTCTTGGCAGCCTAATTGTGTACTGCTTGACTAGGCCGTGATCTATTAGTATGGATGATAGTTTGTGCGAGGTCTAGTATGTGGGTCGCTACCCTTTATTGGACTAGTTATGCAACTAATGAAAACCCCTAGTTGAATCCTCTCACCCATGTGCTGGCTACCAAGCTGGGATCAAAGATCATAGAGGTAAAAAAGAATGGAACATACTCCTGGTTGAGGCCTGATAGGAAAATACAAGTAACCATTGAGTACAAAAATGAGAGTGGTGCATGGTTCCTCTGCGCATTCACACAATTCTCATCTCCACTCAACATGATGAGACAATGACCAATGATCAAGATTTATCTAAAGGAAGTGAGAGGGTTTTATTTTTATACAAGGGGGATATGCTTTGAATAGTAAACTATAAGGACTCCCATCAGATCCAATTGATTTTTTTGGCTTATTTTCTTATGCAATTTGGTTAAGGTATTTCATAAAAACACTTGTCAAAAATACCACTAAGCTGTGCCAAATAGTCTTAGTTGTTGTCTGTATTCAATGTACTACTGATATGTTGATGCAGGAGCATAGGATGAAGAGGGCGAAGTCATTCATGACTTCACAAGGTCAAGGGAACTCTTAAGAGACCTAGGGTCTCATACAATTGTAATTTGCTTTATTTTGTAAAAGCTGAATAAAATGGACAAGGAATCTACATCCCTTTCCACATGTAATAGTTAGTATTGAGTTAGTTGTGAGTCATAGTGTTAGCAGAGATCAATACGGACTATACTCCTTTGTTATAGGATCTAGAAACATAATCCTCTTGTATTTAAATCAATTCAAGTTATTTTCTTAGCAGCTTAGTTATCTTACAGAGCTTGTTGGCTCGCAGAAGCTTAGGTTAGCTCACAGAGCTTAGGATAGGTCATAGAGGTTTGAGGATAGCTCAAAGAAGATTTGATTAGCTCATAGAGCTTGAGAGAGAGATAAATTCCACATTGCATGAATGGAGGAATGAGAGGTGCACAGAAGAGTGAGCGAGAAGTGAACAAGTATAATTATCTGTGTGTATTTGAATTTTCGGCGAATTGAATAAAGAATAGAGGATTAGACTCTGTGTGTGGTTTTGATGGATTTCATGTCTTCATATAGTTATGTAGAAGTATGAATTCATCCCACATTCACTCTATATAACCCTGTATATAAAATTTGTGGCTTTGGATTGTCGTAGTTTATGAACTGCAGAGAAGAATTGATCTTACCAGTGATCAATTAAGTGAAGCTTTGTAGAGGGTTAAACCTTAACCTGTTGCTCAAATAAAACAAGATCGTAGAGTGAATCGATCGTGGGGAAGATCAATGGTTTATAGTGATATCTCCGAGAGAAGTTGCAATCTTTGAAAAACTTTTCATGTGCACGATATTCTATGGAATGCACTTAATAAATTTTGGAATCCACCGTTGATTTGGTAGGGACACTGATTGAATGATCAGAAATCCATTTCCCTGTGTGAAAAATTAAGTTGTACGAACACTCAGGCTGGCCACGAAATTGATAGATCAACGATCTAGATCAATAGCAAGGAAGAAGTGTTGTGTAGAAACTCTTGTTCGGGAAGTGTCGAAAGTCAAAAATCCGACTTTTGATTCTTGCTTTCCGAAAAGAATTCCACTGTGAAAAGGAACACGCGAAAACCTAGAATTCCATTGTGGAATAAAGTTAGACAATGCAGAAAGTTGTCTAACACAGATACTTTGTTTTTCATCTAAAGGGTTTTTAAGTTTGCATGCAAATCAATGCCATCATCTGTGTATTGTTTGGCTTGTATATTGACTATAATTTTTAGATATTGATTTTCATAGCACTAACAGTGAATAGTAAATGAAATAGAGATTGCTTTGCATAAATAACAAGGAAAATAAATGCTAAATATCATATTCATATAACTTTGAGTTTACAATGACTGTAACAACAGTTCTAAGGTGGACAAGCAAATTTTAAATTACTTTAACTCTAACCTGTAGCTTCTTGGGTATGCACAATCATTTATGGAAGTGAGATTTGGTGTCTGACCTGCCTTGCCAGCTCCTCAAAACAACCCAGAAATTTCTTCTTCTCAGACTCCCTTATTATACTGCAACAACCTCCTTCACTACCCAGAAACGTTATGCACAGTCATAACAAGAAGGAAGACTACAATGAGATTACCCAACAATGTTATAGTAGATTCCTATAGGTGTCAATATGGATCGCATCTCCCTTTTTTGCTGTAAAAACCCTTTATATTGTCCCATATGAAGAGGGGGGGTCACTGTAGATGTGGAAATGTAAGGATATACAGTCAATAGAAAGTAAATCATCCTCACAAACAAGATTGTTTCCTCTCCAGATGATGTCACGATCCACACAGTCCAAACTCAGCAAACAAATGAAGAATACGGCCTCCACAAGATGAAATTGGCCCCTTTGTTACTCCTTTTTTTTCAAAAACATAAAAACCAAAAAAATGAAAAAGAGAATATGCATGAATCTATAACATCTAATATCTAGATGGGCCTGAAGATTTGTTGTGTGTATAACCACGACATGAGCCTATCATTCCTAGGTATAATATAATATTGTTACTTTTTAGACTCATAGGAAGACCCCCTTGGGATAAACATTATTATAGAATATGGTATGTGGATAGCTCTAGGGAATCCTAGTTTCTTATATTCTTATTTTAATTATTGCATAATCGTTTATAGATTCTATTCTATTGCTTGTCAAGGACATTTATAACTTCCAACATAGGGAGGATCTATGGGTTAAATATAAATATCTTTCTATGTTGGAGATATCCCAACCTGTATACTAACTAATACATGTTGTTAGTATGATAGGAGATCAATATTTTAAAGTTATCACCACCATTTTAGTATATCAATGTATTTTTAGGAGGAGTTAGAATTGGCTTCATTCACCTCATTTTAATGGCTTGGAAGGTATGGAAAACTTTATTTACTTTAGATCTCAAGAAATCTCGCTTGGGAGTGAGTAAATTAGTCAAAGGTGCAGTGCAATGGCCATAACATTATTAGATATCACTTGGTTCAATAATTTCATATGCCACCTGTCGTTGACTCTCCAATGACCTAATTAAATAGAAGTTCTGATGCAGGCATTTGTAAAAACTACTACACTTCCACCAATAAAATGGTTCATTGAACAATGCAAATACATAAATGAGATGGAGGCTATAGATTGGCATCACATGATTAAATGTAACACCGTATATCTCTTCTCACTATTATAATATCCCAGGTTACCTAATTTATATGCCAATTAAGAAAGTATACTTGTAAGGCATACCACCATTGAAATTTTAGCTCATATGATCTCCATTAGAAGAGAGATCATAAATCCAACCAAGAAAAAAACAAGAAATAATTGTTTGAATGCATATTATAGATCTCTTAGTAAGGAAAGAAACAATAAATATTCATATCATGATGCTAGTAGTTATAGATAACATACAAAAGAGAAAATATCTTGTGTAGAATCATAATAGAGTCTATGCAAATAGACTAATTTAGTACAATTATTTTATCCTTATGGTATCCTTACTTATTGACATGGTACCTTGAATGATATATAAGTAATTTGATCAAGTAACCGGTAAATCCACCTAGGTATAAATGTAGTAGATACCGACTAGAAATAATACTATGTTCGGATATTGTAACCTCAACATCTAACCTCAGATGAAAATGACATCCCTTAGGTGGTAAGCTAAAATTGATTACTAGTGCCCTTGAATCCATTGAAACAAACTCACTTCCCCCATCCTTCTACAAATAAACCTCACAATCAATGCATTATAATCCATGGTTATTACATTATTTAACTTCATGTCATCCACAACAATAGGGTAAAATACATGGTCATGATTTCATGGTATACCCTCTCAAACTCCTTATTTGTATCAAGTCATTTTCCTTGTGAAATGATCCATTCATCAAAGGATTGTAAGTATGAATATATGGTTGATCAAAACCATTTTCCTTCATATGCTCCACTAGTGCAAGATAAATGACAATCATTTTCAATTAGGGATGACGGTTAAGGGAATACTTAAGGATAGATTAGATGAAATTTTGGATCTATATATCCATATTTTTCTCTGATCTAGCTACAAGATTATCATGGTTCACTAATTCATATAACAAGTGTTGTAGGAATTAGAAAGGTGTCCTTTCCATCATTAGCACTACAATACTAGGTATATACCTATAAATTGTTTGATAATTATAAAGAGATGGAGGCTTGACATTGTAGGTTAAAATCTATACTTACAAGGAGATGGGGGTCACATCATATTCATATGGTCCATCAAGCAAGTTATCATATTTTCATTAGGAGAATAGTTTCACTGGTATAATATGTTGATGTATTTGTAACTTTGGAATGTATTCACTTATATATCTTATGTATTGTACCTTGATGTTTATTCCGAGAAGTATCTATAATGTAATTGAGTCATGTCATGCCCCGATATTCCGATCGGGAGATTGAATAATGTAAACAAGTCATGTAAAGTCATTGAGGTTAACCCTCCATTGTAAGTTGGGGAAATAGTCCCCACATTTGTGTCAAGGTTAACCCTCCTTGTTGATCGGAGGGCAAAGTACCCATAATTGTGGGGCATTAAGGTTATTAGAATCTCCTAGACATGTCGGCTCTAGTAAGTAATTGTTAAGCAGGGCCGACATGTTAAAGTGGACATTAAGTGAACGAAAGAATTTAAATAGAGAGTGAGCCTCTCTATTTATCACACACACACTCACTCACTGGGGCGCATGAGTGAGAGAGGAGAATCTCTCTCAAGTGTGAGAGAGAGAAAAAGCTGTGGAGATCATATTTATGTTTTTCAGGTTTTACTACTGCTATTGGTGCTCATTCTATCTCTGAGGAAGTTGTGGGGTTTTATCCTTTATGGTTTCCCCAAGGAAAATTCTTTGCGTCTCTTGTCTCTTGTGTTTTATTGCTATGCATGTTATTCTCTCAGATAAGATCCTAAGATCATAATGCTAGCTTGAATGATAAAAATCTAACATGGTATCAGAGCTAACCTGAGAAGAAGACATTGTGCAGCTGTAGAAGATAGGTATTTCTACTTTATGGGTCTCTCTCCATAATCCATTATCAAAAGTATGCTAGGCTAACTCTCCATTGAAGGGCGCATCTTTCTGTCGAAGTAGAATTCAATTCCAGACATTTTCAATTTTTGGTGCGGGAAATTACGGCTTCTTACAGAAGAGGAATTTTTGAGTTACCCCAGCATAGGATTTTTCTCCTCATCAAAATCGAAGTTTAGAGACCCGAGTTGAGATTTTTGGTTGGGTATAACTCCAGGAAAGTCAAACCCTGGTTTGACCCCGGGCTAGAGAAACCCTAAAATACTAAAACTGATAAGTTTTAGTACATTCACTATATCTTAGTATTGGAGAAGGCTCAGGAGCTGCAACTTTCACAAGTCGAAGATACAATCCTTATCTACAATGTGTCCAACTTTTAGCCTCATATTCACTATATTCTAGGAGATATGATCCCTCCAAGTTAGGGTTCCATCATCTTTCAGGATTCATCCCTAAACAGGACACCTGGGGAGAATTGCTATATCTCGGGATACAAAGGTCCAAATGAAATTTATGAAGTTGTTACAGAAATGGCACAGACTTTAATTTTTGTGGTCCAAGTTTCAGACTCAGAAGAGGAAACAATGACACGTGAAAGTCCATACAACTTCGCTATGCTAAACAGTCCTGAAACATATCACCTTGGGAAAACACTTATAAGTCCCAATTGGTGAAACCAATTATGATGAAACCTGTGGTGTTTGAATAGGGATAGGCAAGGATACCTCAGTGCAAATTTTCATACATAGAGGAGCAGTAATGTCAGATATACCTTAGAAATAGTATCAGGCATTTTTGCAGAGGAAATTGGAAAACTAGGGCTTCTTGTTCCGGGAGTTTCCCTCTATTGTTTTTAGAAAAGGAGTACATTGGAAAACTCACCTTGAAGAGCTCTATATTACTATCCAATCATATCTAAAATATTCCAAGTTTTGAAAATTAGGTTTTGTCTGACAAACCCTAGATCAGCTAGCTCTAGAACCAGGATGGACACCTCAAATCGGTAAGATCTAATTTTTTGCTATTTTCATTTGAGGTTCTCATTTCAAAGTGATCTATCACACCAACTTGATGATAATATTGGTGAAGTTGACAACTTCCAAGCATGGAATTATATGATCTCTATGAAGAAAATGAATTGGACACCTACATAAGTAGAGAGGTTCCAGTCCCAGAGGGAAATGAGGCTAAAATCCTTACTCAAGAAGAACTTGGTCAAGGCCAAGAGGATTAATGTTGATTCTATCAAGGATCACCTTATACCACAAGTTTCTTCCCTAAAGACACCTGAAGATATGTTTGATTCCTTGACCAAGCTATTTGAAGGGAAGAACATAAATTAGAAGATGACTTTGAGAAAATAGTTGAAGAATGTGAAGATCCAGAATGCAGATACCATGCAGTCAAACCTTGCAAGGGTCTCTCAAATCAAAGAACAACTTGAAGCGGTAGAAGAAGAAGTGGAGAATGTAGAAGTGGTGATAGACACCTTGAATAGCCTCCCAGGATCATGGGATTCATTCATGAGAGGAATGTGTGCCAGAAGGAAGTGATTACTTTCAGCAGAATTTGGGAAGAGCACACACAAGAAGAAGCTCGACTCATAATAAGAGAAGAGAAGATGGGAGCAACTGAAGATCAAGATTTCACCATCCAAAGAAGATCCCTCAAGTGATGAGGAATACGAAGGACTCAACTCTTGAAGAATCTCTTATCCATCTTAGCATTTGGATAAGAAATGATGAATGAAGAAGATAATGAAGATTAAGGATTAATAAGGAGTCTACCCATGAAACAAATAAAGATAAGTATCCAATTGTCATTTCATGATATTGTTTTTTATTATGCATTTGTTTATATTTAGTCGATGTATTATGCATGATAGAATTTTTGCTTTAATGACAATATACTACTGATATGCATGTAATGGGTAAGTAGCTGATGGTGCTATACAACTCTCCATTGCTACTTATCTAGAATGAAACCTCTTTGCTGACATATTAGATTAGTGCACAATCTCAATGTTGTCCTGGTAGAGATGGAAGGCATCTAGAAAGTTTCTATGAGATATGGATGAATTTTGTATTGGATAAAATAGTTGCATAATCATATATCTTGATGCAAAATAATTTTTCATTATGAATACACCTTATGAAATGTTTCTAACCATACAACTAATGCATTTGACTTGTAGGAAAGATCGCGTACAATCACCTACAAGAAAAGAAGGATGAGACTTGTTCCAAAGAACAAGTGACAACGGTATAATAAAGAATCCAAGATGAAGAATAATATGACGATACTTTCAAAGAAGAGATCTCAGACACAGTGTAGTTATGTAACACTATTGAGTGACATCATTGATGAAGAACCTTCCAAAAAGTAGCTAAGAAGAAATGGAAGGAGTCTACCAGTTCAAGAAGAATGATGTCTAGGATGTAGTATAGAGATCTGAAGAGAAGTTTGTAGTTCCATCATGCAGTAGATGGAAAAATCATGGGATACAAGGCAATATTCATAGCACGAGGCATAGACTATGAAGAGACATTTGCAGCCACTAGAAATACACATGACAGGAAGAATCATGTGTGCAAATGAAAGAAGGCCTTGTACGAGCTTAGAAGACACCCATGGGATAAAACATACATGAGGAGCTTGATGAAGACTTGAACCTTTGCTACAAGGTTGAAGATGAAAGTCTATAGAGGATGACAAGCTCACAGATGGGTGCAAAAAAAGATTTTGAAAAAGTTCAATATAGAGGATCTTGGTATCCAATAATCCTAGATGGATACATAGAATATTAGTAGTAGAGGAAGCTACTTGTCACTCTGGTATAGAATGTTTCAATGCATAGACTAGAAAGATAGAGGGAGAATGATGCTCTACTTCAGAGGGAGTGACTGCAGAAGATCTTGAGGTTCGACATGGTATGACAGGATGGACAGATTACTAATGACTCTAGGATTTACTGAGAGTAAAGAGAATTCCAACCTTTGCTTCAAGGTTGAAGGTAGAAGACTAGTGATGCTCCTGTTATATGTCGATGACTTGTTACTGATAGAAAAGAGGAACGTATTAAAGTTGCAAGAAGGAGAATTGTTGTTGATTTCGAGATGAAGGACTTGGGGATGATGCACTACATTCTAGGCATGGAGGTGTGGACAAGGGAAGTATGCAGTAGAGATCCTGAAGAGGTTCAAGATGATGGACTGCATGACCACACCTATGGCATTGAACCTGAAGCTATTGAGTGTTGCTTCATCAGAGTTGGTTGATGCCACGATGTATCTTCAAATGATTTACCTGAAAAATACGAGACCAGATATTTGCTTTGCTGTGAACACATTGAGACATGTTCACCGGATGGTTGCAAAGCATGCAGTGAGATACCTGAAGGGTAGAATTGATCATGGGCTCAAGTATGAGGTGAATCAAAAGATTAACCTGGAGGCTTATGAGGATTCATATTGGGTAGGTAGTGCCATTGATAGGAAGATCACTTTGAGGTGCTACTTTAGTATGGGATCAAGTGTGATCTCTTGGTTTGGTAGGATGGAGTCCTGCATGGCACTGAGTACAGCTGAGGAAAAAGATGTTGCCACTTGCATTTTTTTATGATGCAGAGAGGAGCAGTGAAGCTTCAGTATGTGATCCAGATCGAGATCTCTCAAAAGAGGGATTTCTAGCATAGTCAGTGATATAGGTTATTTGAGAATAAATCCCAGCGAAGCTCGTAGGTTGCTTAGATGTAAACAGACCTGTAGGTTGTCATCGGATTTAATCGGTCCTGGTGAATCTTGCAGGTTATCCTTGAACGTAATCAACCCTGATGTGATTCTATGCTAGAAATGGCCAAAGTGAAGTTTGAGTACTTCAGGGAGAAGCTTGGTGTTCTCCAGATCGAGGTTCCCTCCAAGGGGAAATGATGAGACCTAGATCCATTCTGACATGGTGAGAGGATTAGGTTCCTTCCATGCTCAGATGTAAGGGAACCTGGTCAAATGTAAGGGCTAAGCCATTCTGTTATGGTGAGAGGATTGGTTCCTTCCATGCCAGATGTGAGTGCTGAGCCATTCTGATGTGACTGTAGGATTGGTTTCTACATGATCAGATATAAGTGCTAAATGCCATTCTTGGAATGGAGGTACCTGGTCACTTACCAGGAATACTCAGGTTGGTGCTGAGATTCCATTCTCTGGGAGAATGGAGGCACCTGGTCAGTTACCAAGAACCCTTAGTCTAGGACTAAGATCCCTTCCGATGCGGTGTGTTTGCACATGGTCGAATGTAAGTGCAGAGCCCTTCCGATGCGGTGTGTTCGCACATGGTCGGATGTAAGTGCAGACCTATTTTGATGCGATGTGTTCGCACATGGTTGGATGTAAGTGCAGAGCCATTCCAATGAGGTGTGTTCGCACATGGTTGGATATAAGTGTTGAGCCATTCTAGCGTGATGTGTTTACACATGGTCAGATGTGAGTGTTGGGCCTTTCTGACAAGATGAGGCCAGATGTGAGTGCTAGGTGTGCCTTTCTGACAATATGAGGTTAGATGTAAGTGTTGGGCAGGCCATTCTGACTTAGGGTTAGATATAAGCATTGAAGAAGACCTACATGGAGGCTAGGCCTACAACTAACATGAAAAAGGGCTGGCTTTGTAGAACTTCCTGTGATGAGAAGAATGAAGAGATAACACCATTTGATTGATATACCAGAAGCAGTAATGATGATGATGATTTAGTGATGATCTAGCTTTAATGATGATCTATCTCAAGTGATGATCCAGACTTGATGATGATCCAGTAGTGACGATCCAGATTAAGTGATGATCCAAACTTGATGATGATCCAGTAGTGACGATCCAGATCAAGTGATGATCCAGACTCGATGATGATCCAGTGATGATCCAGACTTGATGAAGATGACTTGACGATGAAGATGACTTGACAATGAAGATGACTTGAATATGAAGATGACTTGATGATGATCCGGTTGATACAGAGAAGAAGACTTGTGCTGATAAATTGTGTTGAGAGCATACCTTCCTAGTTAAGAAGGAGTGTTGATGTATTTGTAACTTCAGAATGTATTCACTTATATATCTTATGTATTGTACCTCGATGTTTATTCCGGGAAGTATCTATAATGTAATTGAGTCATGTCATGCCCGATATTCCGATCGGTAGATTAAATAATGTAAACAAGTCATGTAAAGTCATTGAATTTAACCCTCCATTGTAAGTCGAGGAAATAGTCCCCACATTTGTGTCAAGGTTAACCCTCCTTGTTGATCAGAGGGCAAAGTCTACTGTGGGGCACTAGGGTTATTAGACTCTCCTAGAGATGTCAGCTCTAGTAAGTCATTGTTAAGTGGGGCTGACATGTTAAAGTGGACATTAAGTGAACGAAAGAATATAAATAGAGAGTGAGCCTCTCTATTTATCACACACTCACTCACTCACTGGGGTGCATGAGTGAGAGAGGAGAATCTCTCTCAAGTGTGTGAGAGAGAAGAATCTCTCTCAAGTGAGAGAGAGAGAAGAAGCTGTGGAGATCATCTTTATGTTTTCAGGTTTTACTGTTGCTATTGGTGCTCATTCTATCTTTGAGGAAGTTGCGGGGCTTTCTCCTTTATGGTTTCCCCAAGAAAAATTCTTTGTGTCTCTTGTCTCTTGTGTTTTATTGATGTGCATGCTATTCTCTCAGATAAGATCCTAAGATCATAATTCTAGCTTGAATGATAAAAATCTAACATAATAATGGTCTAAAAAACATAGGTTAATTGTTCAAATTCCTTTTATGTTTATAAGAATTGCATATGGTTGGAAGAGGTACGTCTAATGATAAAAATTCTTAATATTTAAAAGGTTTATATAGGTTCTTGTAGGTTTTCTCCAGGTAGGACCTTAACCAATGTATTACTGAATTTTCAAACTTGTGGAGAGAATATACATTAAATGTAACACCGTATATCTCTTCTCATTATTCTAATATCCCAGGTTACCTAATTGATATGCCAATTAAGAAAGTAGATTTGTAAGGAATACCACCATTGAAATTTTAGCTCATATGATCTCCATGAGAAGAGAGATCATAAATCCAACCAAGAAAAAAACAATAAATAATTTTTTGAATGCATATGATAGATCTCTTAGTGAGGTAAGAAACAATAATATTGATTCATATCATGATGCCAGTAGTTACAAATAGCAAATAAAAGAGAAAATATCTTATGTAGATTCACAAGAGATTCTATGGAAATAGAATAATTTAGTATAATTATTTTATCCTTATGATATCCTTACTTATTGACATGGGACCTTGAATGATATATAAGTAATTTGATCAAGTAACTGGTAAATCCACCTAGGTATAAATGCAGTAGATACTAACTAGAAATAATACTATGTTTGGATATTGTAACCTCAACATCTAACCTCAGATGAAAATGACATCCCTTATGTGGTAAGCTAAAATTGATTACTAGAGCACTTGAATCCATTGAAACAAATTCACTGCCCCCATCCTTCTACAAATAAATCTCACAATCAATGCATTATAAACCATGGTTATTAATATTACATTATTTAACTTCATGTCATCCACCACAATAGGCTAATATACATGGTCGATTTCATGGTATACCCTCTCAACCTCCTTATTTGTATCAAGTCATTTTCCTTGTGAAATCCATTCATCAAAGGATTGTAAGTATGAATATTTGGTTGATCACAACCATCTTCCTTCATATGCTCCACTAGTGCAAGATAAATGACAACTTTTCCTCCTTTGCAATGTCCATTATTCAAGGGATCAGTATATGTTACTTCATTTGGTATCAATCATTTTTAGTTAGGGATGATGGTTAAGGGAATACTTAAGGATAGATTAGATGAAATTTTGGATCTATATAGCCATCTTTTTCTCTGATCTAGCTACAAAATTTTCATGGTTCACTAATTCATATAACAAGTGTTGTAGGAATTAGAAAGGTGTCCTTTCCATCATTAAAACCTACAATACTAGGTATATACCTATAATTTGTTTGATAATTATAAAGAGATGGAGGGTTGACATTGTAGGTTAAAAACTATACTTATAAGGAGATGGGGGTCATATCATATTCATATGGTTCATTAAGCAAGTTATCAGATTTTCATTAGGAGAATAGTTTCACTGGTATAATACTGGTCTAAAAAACATAGGTTAATGGTCCAAATTACGTTTATCTATATAAGAATTGCATATGGTTGGAATAGGTACGTCTAATGATAAAAATTATTAATGTTTAAAAGGTTTATATAGGTTCTTGTAGGTTTTCTCCAGGCAGGACATTAACCAATGTATTAATGAATTGTTAAACTTATGGAGAGAATATAGATTAAATGTAACACCGTATATCTCTTCTCATTATTCTAGTATCCCATGTTACCTAATTGATATGTCAATTAAGAAATTAGATTTGTAAGGCATACCACCATTGAAATTTTAGCTCATATGATCTCCATGAGAAGAGAGATCATAAATCCAACCAAGAAAAAAACAAGAAATAATTGTTTGAATGCATATGATAGATATCTTAGTAAGGCAAGAAACAATAATGATTCATATCATGATGCCAGTAGTTACAAATAGCAGATAAAAGAGAAAATATCTTGTGTAGAATCATAAGAGAGTCTATGGAAATAGACTAATTTAGTACAATTATTTTATCCTTATGGTATCCTTACTTATTGACATGGGACCTTGAATGATGTATAAGTAATTTGATCAAGTAACCGGTAAATATACCTAGGTATAAATGCAGTAGATACCGACTAGAAATAACACTATGTTTGGATATTGTAACCTCAACATCTAAACTCAGATGAAAATGGCATCCCTTAGATGGTAAGCTAAAATTGATTACTAGTGCACTTGAATCGATTGAAACAAAGTCGCTACCCCCATCCTTCTACAAATAAACCTCACAATCAATGCATTATAATCCATGGTTATTACATTATTTAACTTCATGTCATCCACCACAATAGGCTAATATACATGGTCGATTTCATGGTATACCCTCTCAACCTCCTTATTTTTATTTAGTCATTTTCCTTGTGAAATACCTCCATCAAAGGATTGTAAGTATGAATATTTGGTTGATCACAACCATTTTCCTTCATATTCTCCACTAGTGCAAGATAAATGACAACTTTTCCTCCTTTGCAATGTCCATTATTCATTAGAGGAAATTTCAACTCAAAATGGGCCTTTTAACTTTTATTCAAATTCCATGTCATCAAGTGTTAGCCAATGAAATTGCTTTAAATTTGAAATACCGTATAGGTCTTAAACACTTTTTCAATATAAATTTGGGGATAGGTATCATAAAAAAAACTACTTTTTTTGTTTGTATTTTTGACATATCTCCCCGTACTTTTACTAAAATTTCGATCGGGAGAGCTCGTTGGATGCGGAATTAAATTCCGCATCCAACGAGTACCCACTCGGCATACTTTTGACGGACCCCGCTACCCCAAAA
>LPNX010231717.1:0-50447 GCA_001517045.1 Pseudotsuga menziesii | reverse complement strand
ATCGTGTGGTTAGCCTTTCCCAATGCATTCTCACTACTATGTCCATGGTGTCTCTATATGGGATTATAATTGACAAACCCAACATGCCAACTTCAAAGATTTCAATCTCCAATACTCCATCGAATATCTCGTGATTCTCCAATCTCAAAATATCATTGTCTGCTCCACACCATCATTGCCCTTGGTTTGGCAACTTTTCCAAACTTCATTCTCTTTCATGATTCTCTCGAGCAACCCCCAATGTTTCTTTTCCATCAAGCTTGTAGACTTCTCTCTGAAGTGCTTATGGGCCTTTCTCCATAGAACCCATGGACCCTTTCTTTGCAAAAACCCATGACCTCTTCTCCTTTATGCCCACAAACACATATCCACAACTCCTCAATGAAGGAGTTGTGCTTAACTTGCAGACCTTCCTTCACCACACTTGTGGACTCTTCTCTACAACACCCCACAGCCTTATTATTTGTTGTTCCCAATGAAACGTCTCTACAACTCCCCAAAGACTTTTCTTCGTAGTATCCCTGTGGACCTTTGTTCCATGGCACCCACATGGTGTCTCTATATGGGATTATAATTGACAAACCCAACATGCCAACTTCATTTCTCTCAAGCTCTAATACTCCATCAAATCTCCCATGATTCTCCAATCTCAAAATATCATTTTTTTCTCCACACCATTGTTGTCATTGGTTTGGAAGCTTTTCCAAACTTCATTCCCTTTTGTGACTCTATTGAGTGACCCCCAATCTTGCTTCTCCATCAAGCTTGCAGACTTCTTTCTGCATTTCCTATGGGCCCTTCTCCATAGCACCCATGGACCCCTTCTCTGCAAAACCTCATGATCTCTTCTCCTTTACACCCATAAACTCATATCCACAACTCCTCAATGAAGGAGTTGTGCTTCAGTTGCAGACGTACCTTCACTACGCCCATGGACTATTCTCTACAACACCCCACATCCTTATTCTTTGTTGTACCTGAAGACACGTCTCTACAACTCCCCCACAGATTTTTATTCATAGTATCCCCGTGGACCTCTGCTCCATGGCACCCACATAACTTTTATCATCTATGTCATGTAACTTCCTTCGCAACACATTCACACCCTTCTCTGCAGTGATTGACATACTTATTCTTTGTTATGTTTATGGACCCATCTCGATGGCTCCCCATGGGATTCTCTTTGTTGCACCCCAAAGACCTCTTGTCCATGACACCAATAGTTTCTGGACATAAGCTACCCACATGTTATTCTAGTGTAGTTGTTCTATGTCATACCTCCCCCTCTTGGCCCCATGTCACAGGTAGGGTCCACCTCAAATTTTCCAAATTTTTGGAATTTGGTATTTGCACAAGATTTTAATTCGACACTAAGGGTGATTATTTTGAAATTAACTTGAAATTACTTATACCCACTTATTCATCACTTAACATAACCTGATTTCTGTAGAATGTCTAATTTCTGTCTATAATTCTAGATTTTCTGGCCCATATAGTTTCGGTGCTACAACTAGAAGCTCTTATACTACTTTATCACATCCAAAGATGCCTTGGTGACATCCAAAGCAGTTTTGGCCTTGAGCTCCACAGTAGTAATATACATTAAATATTTGCCAAATTTACATATCAATCCAATACTTCAAGGGGCAAAACAAGGTTATTATATTTTTACACTATTTTATAGTCAAAGAGAATTATATCTTCATCTATATTTGGAATTATTGTAGGGTACAATCACCGTTTTGACTTAGAAATTATATTTTGAGACGATTTAGGAATAGTCTTTTGAAGAGAACTTCCCACACTTGTGGACCATGTTTCTATTTTGAGGAGATGGTTGAGGGGTATTTTGCTAATATATATTGCAGATTCTTTCCAATAATGTCATATACAAACATGTAAATAGTAGAACTCACTATTAAGAACATGTGTTTTGTTCTTGGAGGTTATAAGTCTAAAAGAGATAAGCTATGTATACACTTTAACCCTTATATTATGGTATATTATTATTATTCGACTTGTCAAATTAAAATTAAATGGATAAAGGTCCTCTAAAAGTAGAGGACCATCATCCTTAAGTGAAGAATATGGATGGTGGTATGAGATTTTGTCACTGCTATGTCCATGGTTTCTCTGTATGGGATTATAACTGACAACCCCAACATGCCAAATTCAATCCTCTCAAGCTTCAAAATATCGAATCTCTTGTGATTGTTCACTCTCAAAATATCGTTCTTTTCTCCACACCATCGTTGCCCTTAGTTTGGAAGATTTTCCAAACTTCATTCCCTTTTGTGACTCTGTCAAGTGACCCCCAATGTTGCTTCTCCATCAAGCTTGCATACTTATTTCTGCGGTGCCTATGGGCCCTTCTCGATAGCACCCGTGGACCCCTTCTATGCAAAACCCTGTGACCTCTTCTCCTTTACACCCACAAACACATATCCACAACTCGTTAAGGAATGAGTTGTGATTCACTTACAGGCCTTCCTTCACTAAACCCATGGACTCTTCTCTACAACACCCCATAGCCTTATACTTTTTTGTACCTGAAGACACTTCTCTACAACTCCCCATAGAATTTTCTTCGCAGTATCCCCGTAGACCTCTTCTCCATGGCACCAACATAACTTTCATCAGCTGTGTCATGTACCTTCATTCACAACACCTTCACACCATTCTCTATAGCAATTGGCATACTAATTCTCTCACTGATTTGTTTGTTATTTCCCTGCTTAAGTTGGAGCTAATAGCAACTGCAAACATAAACCTTACATAGACATATATTGTGATTTTTTTTGGGTCGTCAATGGCCTCTGCAAACATAAATCTTGAATGGACAGATGTGTTTTATTCTGGATCATTGTATCTGCTATTTTTATTGATTTTGTTATTATTCCATCATTGAGGAAGTTTGAGACTGGATTTGAAAGAGGTGGGCAGACAAGAGAGCATGCTATGCTGTCCAAAACATTAGGAATTAGTAAATTATTTGTTGTGGTTAATAAAATGGATGATCCTTCAGTTGAGTGGGCCAAGGACAAGTCAGTGGACAGGTTATCTGTTTTTGTTTTGTTTTATTTATAAGAGATTATATGTTTTCAATTCTCTTTCTGTTATTTCTAGGAAAAGATTAATCTCCTTTTTTGCTGCTTACAGGTTTGATGAAGTTCAGAAGAAGATAAGCCCCTTTTTGAAGTCTTGTGGCTACAATTTAAAGAAAGGTCATGCTATTGATAGATATTCCATTTTGCTTACGTTTATTTTGAGCTACCAAGAGAACGGTTTTGGCACTTTTATATCTGTCTTTCAATTGATACACATTTCCCATGGTTTATGTTTGTATATGTTGTCTGATCTGTGTAGATAGCTATTTTTACATCGTAAGGTGCATTCTCAAGTATAAAACGGTCATTTATTTTTCACATTTTTTGGACTTAGCAAGGTGGTTGCAAGTTACTATATGTGACTGGAGCAATTTGATTTTATAAATCTGAAATGCATTTCATTGTCCAGATGTGCAGTTTCTTCCAATTTCGGCCCTTCATGGTACTAACATGAAAGACAATGTCCCAAAAAATGTCTGTGGATGGTGGAATGGTCCTTGCCTTTTTGAAGCTTTGGATGCTGTTGAATTACCCCCATTAGGGCTTGAACATAGCATGACAGCCCTCTGCTAGGGTTAGAGCAAACTTCAACACCTTCTGTGGGCTTGGAATTGACCTTGACACTCTCTTATCAAACCTTGATAGCCTTTGTGGGGTTGAAACACACCTTGGAAGCCTCTGAACATTCCTCAACAACCTTCATGGAGTTGGAACAGATCTCGACAGCCTTCATGGAAGAGACATGGAGCTTGAAGGAAGGATGTTGACCCAAAAACTTAGTGCTGAGATGATGGAGACAGGTCGCAGCTGCGAAAGATGCCTTGAACAAAGATGAAGATGAATAATGTTATGTTTTATCACTTGAGAGTGCTCCTTATTTATACTTTATTGTTGATCAATCCAAGGGGTCACTTTCATAAGTCAAGGAGTCAACAAGTAATATAAGATACAATAGTTGGGGCTCTTTTAGTTTCAATGTGGGCTTTTAACCCACCCTTCTTGGGTAAGTCACTTTTTGATGACCATGAACATTAAACCCTTCTCAGATGAGGGTAAATAGACAGAGAGACCAAGTAATTATCTTTTCAGTTGAAGTGAAAGACTGTAGAATCTTCCTTCATCATGACTGTAATAAGTCCTGACTGCCATCATTAACCTCTGATTGCTGATAAACTCTAACTGCTTATAACCTTTGACTGTTGTAAGAGAAATAGAGATGAACTCTCTAGATGCTGAATGCAGCCCACTGTTTACCTTCAAATGATGACGTTAGACCTGTTGTAGGTGATGGCAGCCCTAATTTTAATGATGTTAGCCCTTTAGAAAGGAACCGATAACCTCAATTATTATCAAAATTGTACTTCTAGTTTTAGCTAATTTAGGGCTTTAACAAATCCTTGACATCCCTGCTCGATAATAAATTTTCTCTTGATTGTTTTTTCCCCTAGGGGGTTTTTCCAGGGTCTGCTTGACCAAAATTACTGTCAGATTTTTATAACTGTTTGTTGTTTTTACCTTGTTTTTTGCTGCTAGAAATGCTTAATCAAGAATATATCAGTCTACAGTACATTTCTATTTAATGCTTGAAAAAAGTACTTGGGTTTTGATTAATGTTGAACTATATGTAGTATTTTGCAATAATGTTTATTGTCAAAGAATTGCTACCTTATCTCTTGTATTAATTTTTTGGTTATGCTTTCAGAGTGCAGGTCGTTTCATGAGGGCGCTTTTTGAGATTGTCCTAAAAAGAGGATGGGCTCAGTTAGCCGAAAGAGCTCTTAATCTGTGCAGAATGGTTAACAGGCGCATGTGGAGTGTTCAAACTCCTCTTCGTCAATTCAAAGGCATCCCAAATGATATTTTGACCAAAATTGAAAAGAAATATTTAGCTTGGGATCGATACTATGATCTCTCTGCTCAAGAGATTGGGGAGCTCATTCATTTTCCAAAGATGGGTAAAAGCATTCATAAATTTTTCCATCAGTTTCCAAAGTTGGATCTTTCTGCTCATGTCCAACCAATAACACGAACTGTATTGAAAGTAGAACTAACTATCACTCCAGATTTTCAGTGGGATGAAAAGATTCATGGATATGTGGAACCTTTTTGGATAATAGTAGAAGACAATGATGGTGAATATATACTCCATCATGAATATTTTATGTTAAAAATGCAGTTTGTTGAAGATGACCATCATCTGAGCTTCACTGTCCCCATCCATGAACCTCTTCCACCCCAGTACTTTATTCGTGTTGTATCTGATAAGTGGTTAGGGTCACAGACAATATTGCCAGTTTCATTTAGACATCTTATTTTGCCAGAGAAATACCCACCTCCAACTGAGTTGCTAGACTTCCAGCCACTTCCTGTGTCTGCGTTAAGAAATCCCTCATATGAAGCACTTTATCAACAGTTTAGACACTTCAATCCTATTCAAACTCAGGTATTTACTGTGCTTTATAACTCAGATGATAATGTTTTAGTTGCAGCACCTACTAGTAGCGGTAATACTACTTGTGCTGAGTTTGCTTTACTACGATTGCATCAAAAAGGCATAGACAGTGTATTTCGATGTGTCTATATTGCTCCTATAGAAGCTCTTGGGCTTTTCAATTTTCCACCTGGTGTGCGTCCTGTACCAATTGAGATCCACATTCAAGGGATTGATATAGACAAATACTCTCCCTATAGATGCAGCCGAGATATATGCAATCGAGTACCTTTGGGGGCCAGGTGGGTTTAGTATCACCAGAATTATATGCTATTTCCAAATCCTTTATATATGCAGTCGAGTACCTATTTATCCAGGTGGGTTGAGTACCTGATGGAATACCATCAGCATCTATATATATACCACCACCAGTTTATCTTTCCAAATCCTTATTCCCATATAGTTAGCCTTATTCCCGTACAGTTCCAACTTCCCATACAGTTAGCCTTTGATCCAACCCCGGCTGTGTTTTCCAACTTCCCTACTTTATACTTTATTGCTTTTGATCCTTCAATTACAAATGTCATTTTATGCTTAGAATTGGCTTTAATTATTGATAGATAGTTTGAATCTGGTATGTTTGTTTTCCAACTGCTTTCCAATGGTACCCTATGCTTTAATATATGATGTTTACATACCCACGTTTACCTTGTCCATGTTCTATAAACAATGGTCGAATGGGGGGGGGCAGGGGCACAGAACTAACCAAGCCCGTTGACGATAATCCATCCTTAGATCTCAATATTGGCCTGGCCAAGAAAAAGAACCAAACCTGTTGATTGATGATAGGAGAGCCAACTTCGAGGCTCGAATGCAGGAAATGACCAAGCCAACTTACACATTGATGCCAGGGCTCATGTGCCTTATTTATAAATGATTTAAAAAAAAAAAAAATGCCTACAGACGTTGCTTAACCGACGCTTCTGTAGGCGTTTTTATTTTTTAAAAACATTCATAAACGTCGCTTAACCAACGCTCAATATCCCTATCCGTCGCTTAATCGACGTTTCTAAATGTCTCTTTTCTGACAGTTAGAGTTTCTATCCGTCGCTTAATCGACGTTTCTAAATGTCGCTTTTCCGACAGTTCTAGTTTCTATCTGTCATTTAATCGACGTTTATAAATGTCTCTTTTCTGACAGTTAGAGTCCATATCCGTCGCATAACCAACAGAATATCCTGTCTCTTATATGACAGCCACAGTTGATATCCGTCACTTATCCGATGGAACTGCTATTGCTTTACCGACGGAATGAAGAGTTATTTCATTAAAAATATTCAGTACCGTCGAAGCAATTCCGTCGCTTAATCAACACTGTAAAATTAAGCGACGGTTACCTAGGTGTCGCTTAAGCGACGGTTACCCAGGTGTCGGATCACCGATGAAAAGTTTCCGACTGTTAAAAAAAAATCAAAGTGTCGTTCATGCGACAGAGAAGTGTCGAAAATCTGACATGATAGCCGTCGGATTTTTGGTCAAAATGTAGTAGTGTAGGTCTTCATATTCTTCATCACTTATATCTCACCATGGGAGGAACACATCCAAGAACCATGTCAGAAAGGCTCGTCCAACACTTACATATGACCATGGGTGGAACACATCCACCACCATGTTAGAAAGGCACGCCCAACACTCACATATGACCATTAGAGGAACACATCCAAGAACCATGTCAGAAAGGGCCAGCACTTACATCTGATCATGGGAGGAACACATCCAAGAACCATGTTAGAAAGGCCCAACACTTACATTCACCAGCATGATAGGACACACCTACTATCATCTATGAAAAGGCCCAACACTTGCAACCATCAGCATGATAGGACACACCTACTATCATCTATGGAAGGGCCCAACACTTACAACCATCAGCATGATAGGACATACCTACTATCATCTGTGGAAGGGCTCTCAGCTCTAGGCTGAGTATTCCTGGTATTGACCAGGTGCCTCCATTCTCCCATAGAATGGCCTCTTAGCACTAAGTTGAGTGTTTTTGGTAACTGGCCAGGTGCCTCCATTCTCCAAGAGAATGGCCTCTTTGCACTAAGCTGAGTGTTCCTGGTAACTGGCCAGGTGCCTCCATTCTCCCATAGAACGACCTCTCAGCACTAAGCTGAGTGTTCCTGGTAATTGAACAGGTGCCTCCATTCTCCCATAGAATGGCCTCTCAGCACTAAGCTGAGTTTTCTTGGTAACTGACTAGGTGCCTCCATTCTCTGAGAGAATGGCCTCTCAGCACTAAGCTGAGTATTCCTGGTAACTAACCAGGTGCCTCCATTCTCCCAGAGAATGGCCTCTTAGCACTAAGCTGAGTATTCCTGGTAACTAACCAGGTGCCTGCATTCTCCCAGAGAATGGCCTTCAACACTTATATCTGATCATGTGGGAACACATCCCTCAATCACATTTGAATGGCTCTACACTGATCATGTGGTAACACAACCCACAATCACATCAGAGCATCTGTGCACTTATATCTGACCATGTGAAGCTCAGGCTTCCACCATGTCAGAAGGGCCACAACACTTACATCTTACCATGGAATAAACCAATCCTCTCACCATGTCAGAAGGGCTCATGGACTCATCACTTCCCCTTGGAAGGAACCTCGATCTGGAGAACACCAAGCTTCTCCCTAAAGTACTCAAAATTCACTTTGGCCATTTCTAGCATAGAATTACATCAGGGCTGATTACATCCAAGGATAACCTACGATCTTCTCTAGGACCTATTACATCCAAGGACAACCTACAGGACTTATTACATCTGAGAAACCTAATATCTTCGCCAGGATTTATGCTCAGACAACATGTATCACTGACTATTCTAGAACTCCCTCTTTTGAGAGACCTCAATCTGGATCACTGCTCCTCTCTACATCATACAAAAATGCAAGTCATATCAACCAAATCAAATAGTAGTTTTCAAAGGAAAGATACTGCCTCCCAAATAGCAAGTGGCAACCTCTTTTGCGTCAGTTGTACTCAGTGCCACACAAGACTGCTTCCTACTACGCCAAGAAGTGCTCTTCCTATCAATGGTACTGCCTACCCAATCCAAATCCACATAACCCTCTAGGTTAATGTTTTGATTCACCTCATACTTGAGCTCATATTCAACTGTACCCTTTAGGTACCTCACTGCATGCTTTGCAACCATCAGGTGAGCATGTCTCAATGTGTTCATAGAAAAGCAAATATATGGTCTTGTATTCATTAGGTACATTAAGGAACAACTCATCTGATGATACCTTGTGGCATCAACCAACTCTGATGAAGCAAAAATCAGTAGCTTTAGGTTCAATGCCATAGGTTTGGTTATGGCCATGCAGTCCATCACCTTGAACCTCTTCAGTATCTCTACTGCATACTTCCCTTATCCACACCTCCATGCCTAGAAAGTAGTGCATCATATCCAAGTCCTTCATCTCGAACTCGGTAGCAAGTCTCCTTCTTACAACTTTGATGAGTTCCTCTTTTATGTTAGGAACAAGTCATCCACATATAACAGGAGCATCACTGGTCTTCCACCTTCAACCTTGAAGTAAAGGTTGGAATCCACCTTACTCTCGGTAAATCTTAGAGTCATCAGTAAGATATCCATCCTATCGTACTATGTCAAACGTCAAGATCTTTTGTAGTCACTCCCTCTGAAGCGGAGCATCATTCTCCCTCTGCCTGTACTGGAGTGACAAGTAGCTTCCTCTGCTACTACTTTCTCAGAGTTTCACCCAACCAAAAATCTCAAACAAGGTCTCTAAACTTTGATTTTGATGAGGAGAACAATCCTATGTCGGGCTCACTAAAAAATTCCTCTTCTGTAAAAAGCCCTAATTTCCCATACCAAAAATTGAAAATCCTCGAAATCAAATTCTACTTCGACAAAAAGATGCGCCCTTCAATGGAGAGTTAGCCTAGACTTATTTTGTTGATGGACTGTGGCTAGAGACCCAAAAAGTAAGAATCCCTAGCTTCTGCACCTACACAATGTCTTCTTCTCAAGTTAGCTCTGATACCATGTTATATTTTTATCATTTAAGCAATATGATCTTAGGATCTTATCTGAGAGAATAACATGCACAACAATAAACACAAAAGACAAGAGACACAAAGAATTTTCCTCGGGGAAACCATAAAGGAGAAAACCCCGCAACTTCCTTAGAGATAGAATGAGCACCAATGGCAGCAGTAAAACCCAAAAACATAAATACGATCTCCAACAGCTTGTTCTCTCTCTCTCTCTTGAGAGAGATTCTCCTCTATCACTCATGCACCCCAGTACGTGAGTGTGTGTGTGATAAATAGAGAGGCTCACTCTCTATTTATATTCTTTCGTTCACTTAGTGGCCACTTCAACATGTCATCCCCACTTAACAATTACTTACCAGGGCTGACATCTCTATGAGAGTCTAATAACCCTAGTGCCCCACAACTGTGGGGACTTTTCCCTCTGATCAACAAAGAGGGTTAACCTTGACACAATTGTGGGGACTATTTCCCTGACTTACAATGGAGGGTTAATCTCAATGAATTTACATGACTTGTTTACATTATTGATTCTCCGGATTGGAACATCGGGGTATGACATGACTCAATTACATTACAGATACTTCCCGGAATAAACATCGGGGTACAATACATAAGATATACAAGTGAATAGATTCTGAAGTTACAAATACATCAACACTTGTGGGTAAAATATGCTTTACTAGCCTAAGTCAGACCACACTCTTGTCTTTGATAACTGAAAATTGGAATCCCCTACTAGTATACAACCTGAGGCTCCATATGTTTGTGAATAAATAGATTTTTTTCCATTTTGTGGATAAGGAGCACACTTTTTGCATCATGTTCAGGGGATGGGTTGTAGGAAAAGGTTCATTATGTTTAAAATTATGGCACACAAATTTTAACCCTCTAAATGAGTTGTTTCAAAGGAATCACTTCTAGTTGTTACTCAAGGGATTTTCGTTAGAGCTATGGTCTCGAAAGATATTCAAAGATATGGTGAACAAGGTGGGGAGGTTCATCATTTTTTGATGAGAAGCCCCTCCTTTAAGAGGATAAAAGGACTGCATGTGTTCTCATGGAAATGGATGTGGGTGTCAGTTTGATGCTCAAGATAACTATTTCATAGGAGGAAAATATATTTTGGAATCCCATTGATTATGGAGGACTTTGTTTCACTACCACACTTGTGGAGAGGCTGGGCATATAAATAATGATTGCTATTTGGTCCTACCTAAGTGGGAACTGGTTCAGCCTATCAAGGAGTCCAATAGAGAAAGGGAAATTGTTTATGGCGGTTGAACATTCGAGAATCAGTTAGAGGGGATTTGTCAAAGGGATGAAGAGTTTCCAGGGACAAAGCTTATTTCTCGAAATGTTGACTCAACATTTTTGGGTAAGCTTAAGGTCTTGTTTGCTGAATTTTTTTATTCTTTGAATGAGATTGAGGTTTAGATACTTGAGGAAGTTGAGATGCACCGCTATTTAGGAACTAGGATTGTTGGATAATTATTTTTCATATCTTCTTAATTTGCCTCTTCTATTTCGTCTATGTATGCTTGTGAGGAAGGTGGAGAGAGGATTCTCATATTGGTTGAGCATCCTTGGGTGGATGACCCAGTAATTGAATACTTTCCTATGAAGAAATTGCATATTGTCTCAAGATCACAAATTTTGAGAGATGAGGAAGCATCCCTTTCATTTTTTTGAAAACCTATTATGTCTTCAAGTTATAGGGTTTTGGTTCACAATTTTCCCTCCTCTCCTCATATGTCCCAGGGGGTTTCTTACATGATATCCTAATTTTATTCTCCTATGTTGATAAGTCACTAGATCCTTTGGTTTCTACAAAACCTAATCCAAATATTACCCTAAAAAAAGAAAAGTGGTAGGAATAGGAATGTTTCATCTAGCTCGACTTAGGGGGGAATATGGAGAAACCGAATCCAGTTATCCGTTAGTCGAATCCGACTATCATTTTAATAATGAACATGAATAATAATAATATATTGGATTATTTAATAATTACAAGGGAAGCTCACCTTTATCGGCTTTGAGCATGTAAACTGAAGGGTTACACCCTTTCATAAGATAATTAACTAATCTAAATAATATTTTATTTTATAGTTGTTACATTGCCACTTCCTTTAAGGAAGCTTTGTCCACAAAGCTTAAGTATTTTCCTAGTGTCGTTCTTCATTTTGACTTGATGTCGGTATTACAATTGGACGAGGTATCTTGTGAAGAGACTTGCACTTCCTTTCCATTGATGATTTTGCACTGTATTGTCTCATTGTTCCTACATTTATGACCAAGGGTCCAATCATCACCGCATCGACGACATTTGTTTTTCTTCTTTTTTCTATTATTAGCGTAACTGTTAGATGACTTAGATCTATTTTCCATTTCATAGGCATATGGTTAAGGTTTGTGGCATTTATGACCGGGTGACCAAGTATCTGCACAGTACCTACATTGTGTCTCTTTTTCTTGCCAATAATGGTTATCGCCTCTTGTTTTAATTCCTTCCAATTTGCATTCTGCGGCTTTTGCTTTATGTCTTGCCACTTCTACGTTAGGTATGTCATGCAACTTTAACTCTTTTTGGAGGTATGGTTTAAGACCTCCTAAATAGGTTTCGAGTCTTTTCTTGTTAGACAGCCCAACTTACTTGTGTCGATAAGGATTTCCACTGATGTGTGAATTCCTCAACGTTTTCGACGACTTGTAGTCTGGTAACTTTAGTGAAAAAATCATCTTCTTTGATTCCTTGAAACCTATTAAAAAAATAATTTTTGAACAAGTTCGAGGTGTGGGTAAAATTATCTCTCTACCACCATAAGTACCAATTATAGGCATACCCTTCCATATGCATTGACGCATATTTCACCTTCTCCTCATCAGATTGAATGTTGTAAATGTCAAAGTATTCTTCTGCTTTGTTTAGCCAAGCAACGCACTGGTCTTCACTCCCATTGTATTTCGAAAACTCTATTTTTTCCTTAGGTGGGTGCACTTTGTAAGGACGACATTGATTTCCTTTTTCCTTATGGTTTGATGGTGGCTCGGAACTAATAAATGATGAAAGTGACATATTTGAATTGCTTCGTTGTTGGCGCTGACTTTTAGTTTTTGTTTTCTCTACTATTTTACTTATAGCGTCTATTTTTATGTTTAATCGTGCCTCCATATCTGGCAGCACTTGTGTTTCTATCTCTTGCTTAAGCGTCGCATTGATAATATTTATTTCTTTTTGCAATTCTTCTTGACTCTTTACGAGTGTTTCCCCGGTGGCAACATGAAATGAGGCATCTAGCATGTGTGGACCGCTGACTTGGCCCAGAATGGGTATGAGCCTTTGTAACATCTCGATTATGTATGATGGTTCTGTGTCATGGTGCTCATGTTCCGTGTTAAGGTGTTTATGTTTTTCGTCACAGTACTCATTTTGTCATCCACATCTTTTTGTTTTTCGTTCAGGATGTCAAGTTTGTCGTCAAGCCTTCTTTCTAGTACCAAAACAAGCTCATCTTTGAGTAATATATTGTTATTTTGCATCTTTTCCTTCAAGCCTTCTTGGTTAGCGACAATGGACTTTATGTCCCTCTCCATTTTATCGATCTTCTCTTTCAGTTCCTCCATGGTATTGGACCTTGTATACGAAGGTGTGTATTTCGGCGCTATTTTGGCCTTTGAGGTGAATTGAATAATAATATATTAATTAATTAATTAATTAATATTATTGTTATTATTTTTTTATATAAACTATATAATATTGTGTATATAGTTTTTTATTTTTTATTTTTTTTAAACAAATATTATAATAAAGAAATATAATATTTGATTTTAAACTATATATATAATATTTTTATATAGTTTTTTTAAAATAAATATTATAATATAATAATAATTTTTTTATTATTATATATAATATGCTATTTTTATTAATATTTTTTGGTTTTTTTTTCTTTTGTTGCAAGTTAGGGTTTGTAATCTCACGAAGGAGGAATGGTAGGTTGCGATGGAGATGAACAGAGGTGGTCACAAAGGTGGAGGGCGCAGCGATGAGCAGATTGCAGAGTGGATGCAGGAACTAGGATAGTTGGCAGGTCTTAGTAGATGTAGGAGTGCAGGGAGTTCAGGGAGCATGGAGGGAAAGTCACAGAGGTGGGAAGTGGTGGGAGGATGGCGGAAAGGAATAGGATGCGTAGGTGGGTAGAGGAGCGAGAGGATGGCGCATGGAGTGGCTGGACGCGCAGAGGACAACATATGCAACAGCAGGGACGCGTGTGGGTGATTGGGAGGTGGGCGTGAGTAGCATATGGGGAGGTGTAAGGAGATACAAGGGTTAAAGGAGACAGCATGAGCAAGGATGCTAGAGGAGATAAGATGGGAAGATGGATGGGAAGAGGAGATAAGACGGTAGAGGAGAGGCAGTTGAGGGAGTACTGTTGGGAAGAGTTGAAGGGTGGATGTAGAAGGGTGGCAGGAAAGGAGATGGAGGAGGGTGGATCCAGCAGGAACAAGGGTGGAGGTGCTGAGGAAGAGTGAGGAGCGGGGCGTGATGGGAGAAAGAGTGCGCAGAGAGTTTTATTTTTTATTTTTTTAAATGTAAGTGTTTGATGAGGGATGGGAGTGAAGGAGGTGATGTGAGATGAGCTGAAACCGAGCTCAATTGGGAGGAGCTGAATCCAAGCCTCACCCGAGGAGTTGATGAGCCGAGTTCGAGCTCAGAGTGCAGGATCGAATCCGCTCTAATACCAAATGGAGCAACTGAATTCGATTGTCCGTTAGTTGAATCCAACTATAATTTTAATAATGAATATGAATAATAATAATATATTGGATGATTTAATAATTACAAGGGAAGCTCTCCTTTATAGGATTTGAGCATGTAAACTAAAGGGTTACACCCTTTCATAAGATAATAAACAAATCTAAATAATATTTTATTTTATAGTTGTTACAGAATATACAAGTTTATTAGGTTGGTTTTGAATTATGCTTCTCTTTCTCTTGATAATTTATCAAATTTGCAAAATGTTCTTTCAGATGTATTTGGGCCTCTTAGATCAAAGTTGTTTGTTGATATGGTTTCTTAATATGAATATTATCCCTTAATGTATGAAGGTTTGGGGGTGCCCCAAAGTTCATTTCCCTTAAATAGTTATTGGTGTTTGTTTGTCTAGATGTTGTGTTATAAGAGAATATGGTTACTATTTCTAGATCCATGGATTTTTTTATGAAATTGTTCCTAGGTTGGTATTGTTGTTATGTGGATGTTCAAGGGCTCGGGAGGGATTAATTTTGTGTGGAATCCTAACATAGTTACGTTGGTTCCATTTCATACCTCTGTAGGCATAGTACTAGAGATTCATATCAAGGAGTTGAATCATTCCTTGTGTATCACCAATTGTTATGGCCCATACTCTAACAAACAGGATTTCTGGGAAGTTGTGGAGCAAAGTAGGATTCTCAATAGTTCTTCTCTTATTCTTGTAGGGGATCTCAACTTCATGGCTTCATCTAGGGAGTCTTAGGGTTCTCATGCGAGGATAGATCCATTGGTTCCTTGGTTATAGAAGTATATTATTGAATCAAAACTTATGGATGTCAAACCATTTCCCTTATTAACTACCTATAATAATGGGCTTGTGGCTTATGCAACTACAACCAAGAGGCTTGACAATTTTTTGGTGGAAGAAAACTTGATTGGTTCAATGGATAGATGTAAGTCCTGGATTGAAAAGTGGCCATTTTTTACCATATGTTGATTGTTATCAAGTTGGAGATGGACACTTTTAAGATTAAATATCCTTTCAAATAATGTCATGTGTGGTCAGAGGAGGTATAGTTTTAGCTTTGATTTGTTCTCATTGGCATGTTTTTAAATAGAATGAAGTTGGAACTATGATGATGAAAATTCCCCTCTTTCTCTTCTCCCTTAAGGTGGTAATCTCGGACTGTATTAGAAATAAGAAGTGTTCTCAGTAGCTGGATCTCATTCATATTGAACAATCCTTAAATATTTTTTACTCTCATTCAAAAGTAGGTTCTATGACATGACATGATTTGGATCTTATTAGAAGTTTAGAGAAAGATAAAACTAGAATCTCATAACCATAGGAAGAATCACGGCGTCTAAAAAGAAAGGCCTTGTGGATTACTTAGGATGATCAGAACACCAATTTTTTCCACAATTTTGGTGATTACCAAAGGATGAAAAATGCTATTTGGGAGAACAAGGATCTGTCTAGTAGGAAATTTACTTCTCAACAAGGTATTGAAGAGGCTACAATAAGACATTTTAATGGTCACTTTAAGAATACTATTGCTAATAACATTTCTTCTTAATTTCAAGTCTTATAGAGTATGCCTCAATTTTTTTTAAAGAATATTGTGAAGAGATTGGCCGACCTATCTCCCTTATGGGAATTGAAAATATTTTGGATCATATGGACAAGGACATGATCCTTGGGCCCGGCGGGGGGAAAATATANTAAAGAATATTGTGAAGAGATTGGCCGACCTATCTCCCTTATGGGAATTGAAAATATTTTGGATCATATGGACAAGGACATGATCCTTGGGCCCGGCGGGTGGAAAATATATTTTTCCATTTATTTTTTTGCATTTTGGGACCTGAATTATTGCAGTTAGTTGAAGAAGCACACTCATCAGGCTTGGTCTTGGTAGTTGTCAATGAAATTTTTTTAGCTCCCATTCCAAAGTGCACAAAGCTTATCCCTTTTATTTTTTTTCCATCTGATCTTGTTATGCAACCTCCTTTATAAGATTATATCAAAAATGATTGCTAAGAAGTTGAAATTTGAGCTATCTAGAGGCATCTCTAAGAAGTAGTTTGTTTTTTTGCACCATCATCAAATTTTTGATGTTGTTGGTGTTGCAAAGGAGACTATTCATTATGTAAAGTTAAAGTAGTTAAACGCTATGGTGCTCAAGATGGATCTTGTGAAAGGTTATGACAAGGTAGATTGGTCCTTTCTGAGGTGTCCCTTTCTTAATGTTGGTTTGAGTTATGATATTACATATTATATCATCACTACAACGAAACCCTATGATTAGCGTCTCTTTTAGCTTCCTTTTTAGCATCCACTATCACTTTTAGTGTATTTTTCATCATTTTTTGGACAAAGTGGATGCTTTTCCATTGGATGGCGCTTTTAATGGCATTATTTGGATCCATTTTTTAAAGTTGGTGCTATTTTGGATGCTAATTAGAATCCCAATTAGCATCCCAATAAGCGTCCAAATTAGCATCCCAAATAACGTCCCAATTAGTGTCCCAATTAGCATCCCAATTAACATCCCAATTAGCGTCCATTTTTAAAATTTGACGCTATTTTGGACGCCAATGAGAATCCAAATTAGCATCCCAATTAGTGTCCCAATTAGCATCACAATTAGCATCCCAATTAGCATCCAAGTTAACGTCCCAATTAGCATCCAAAAAAACATCCCATATAACGCTAAGAATAGCCTCCAAAAAAACATTTTGAATAGAATAGCACCATATATTAATCCAGGGTTAGCGATAGGAATTGTGCCATGAATTTTGGCAGGAAAAACATCCAACATAGCGCCAAGTATAGATCTAGGAAATGCGCTTAGAAAAAATCCAGCATAGTGCCAGGTATAGATCCAGGTGTAGCTCCTAGAATAATGCCAGAAATTTCAAAAGGAAATGCACTAGGAATTGCACAAGGTTTAGAGCTAGGAATTGTGTTCAAAAAAATTATGACATAATGTCAGATATATCAATTTCAATGTCAATGATCATGATTCATGTGATAGTACTTTTGGATCTTGATTGATCATAGCGGCACGTAAATGATTATAATCATGGCACGTAAGGGCGCCCTACATGTTGACTATAACAAACATCATCTTTTCTCCATGCATGTGCTCCCTAACTATTGTGTAAGTGCCAATATTACCTAGCCTTAATCACTATCTTTCTCTAATTTTATCACATTAGCATGAACACATTAAAACTACATTGTTTTGACTGATCGAGCTCCTAAATTTGAAGGGGATTTGAACATGACTTGTTGACATAAAACCACCAACTATAAGGTGCCCCTTTTGCAAGTGTATGATTCAAACTAAGGAAAAATATGCTACAAGAACTACAACTTGAAGTCCTAGAGATCCACTAGAGAGACCAGGCCCTGCATATTACTTATTAGACATATACTATAGGAATTGCACCCAGTATTTGATTAAGCTACCCTTCTGAGTGCACTGTAAAAGACTATGTAACCAGACCAATCTTTGAGGAAAACTTGAGGTAGAGATATTTACTACTATCTTTCTCTGTGATTCAAATGAGAAAAAGTAATCTCGAGGTTTCTTCAAATTGCTTATTAAACTCTTTTTTCTCTTCAGTTGGACATTTACTGTCAATGGATCTATAGGACACCCATTTTTCTAGAACTATGTTGTTGGGAGCGGGAGGGGAGCGAAAAGTGAAATTTTCAAAAGCTCCCGTTTTGGGAGCTTTTTTTGTATAGTATATATTTTAATATATTTTAATGAATTTATATCTAAAAAACATGTAGGATGTTGAATTAGCTATAGAATGCATGGATTAAACTATGTAACATCAATCATCTAGTAGTTACTACTTATAACATTATCATCAATTGATCAACCATAAAAACCTTTGTAGGAGTTTGGCAAAGAAGGGAGGTACCATAACATTGTCATCAAACGATCAAGCTAGTATAGATTTTAGTATAGGAAAGGAAGGGAGCGCCTCGGGAGTGTTCTCCCAAAACTGGGAACTCGCTTTCTAAGGAAGTGAGCTTTAGGAATGGGAGCGAGGGGGTGGGGGCCGATCCCACGCAGCATATATCTAGACGACCTTTCTGATTAAAATCAACCTTCTTCAGGACAGTAGGAATCACCTGACATTCCTTAACATCAATGGGTGTGTTGCTCACCATTGTTTCATTGAAACTTTAGGTTTCTTTGTGTTGTAATGTCATGTGGCCACTATGGTTGTAACCTTAGATTCTAGAGAATCAGAAGCTTCAGTGACCAGGGCATCTGTTGAAGTGTTTTCTTCCTTTGCTTTTATGTCATGATCAAGTGAAGAGTCCTCCAAAGAACATGAATTTGCATAAGTCAAAATACTAGAATCTAAATGTACTCCCTAAATTATAATAGCTTTTATGTCCTTCATATTTCCTTTTCAAAGCTCTGGCCAAACCATCTTGATAATTCGACACAGTAGCAAATTATATGACAAGCTCTTTTGTGGAACTGAATCTCTATCCCAAATAGGGTTTGAATCCAAAAATAAGACCCCATGGATATGAAGTACCTATATATTGCTTCAGGGACCACAATTATCATCAAATCATTCCCAACATTGCTTCACTGATGTCTCCACCAAGCGTTCCGAAAATGATGATTGAAATCATCCTGAATCTTCCTCGATTTGATAAACAAGCCAACAACATGAACTATCAATTAAGATGATGTTACCACTCATTATGTCCTTGTTATCATCATTATTTGTATGCCAGTGCCTCATGTACTAAATATGAACCAATAAAATCTATACATCAATTCCTGTATGTCATGATAGGCTTGCATATCAGTGGTAACATTATATTTGTTGTAATGTCTCTTCATGTTTTCTGTTAGAGGTTTGTTACTATTTCCTTACTGTTGTATTTATTGTGCATATAGACTATGTATTTGGATCAAATTCATCAGAACATTCAAGAGAAACCTCCTTGTAAGAGATGGTACCTCATTAGCAAAGTATGGACATATACACATTGAGAAACTATTAAATCTCATCAATCTAAATGAATGCCTCATTAGCAAATACACATTGGGGCAAATTTTGTGTTAACGGGTCCATAGTTGGAGAAGAATTAATTCTACTCACAGTATGTGCTATGACAGATAGCAAATAATGTGCCCAACTTATTGAAGAGATTGTTCACAGTTCAGAAAAATAAATCACCAAATATATTTTACTCAAAATCACTCTCACAAACTCATAAATGCAGGCTACTGTAGAAAACTCAGATTTATGTGTTTTAGTTTTGAACCACATGAAAAATCAAGTGGCAACTATTCGTGAGAACTCATTTGATTAGTCCCTTAACTGCCACTGTAGCTAATTCCTAACTGCAGTTCAAACCTAGCATGCATACCTTTCAAAGACTAATCACCTTAACTAAAAGTAGGAAAAGCAGTTAACTAGTTCTCTGCTTTCTTAAATAATCCTTAAATGTTTGTTCAGTTAACTAAAGGTGTGCAGCTCCGAGACTAAATTAGGAGTGTTCCCTCTCTTTCTTTGCATAGCACTGAAATGCAACTACACTTGAACTGTCTGATTTTGATCCTAAAATAGAACAGTTAGTTTGACTAAGCAAAGGTGCCCTGCATGTTGACTATAACAAATATCATCTTTTTCCATGCATGTGCTCCCTAACTATTTTGTAAGTGCCAATATTACCTAGCCTTAATCACTATCTTTCTCTAATTTTATCACATTAGCATGCACATGTTAAAACTACATTGTTTTGACTGATCGAACTCTCAGATTTGAAGGGGATTTTCATGTGACTTGCTGACATACAATCACCAACTATAAGGTGCCCCTTTTGCAAGTGTATGATTAAAACTAAGGAAAAATATTCTACAAGAACTACACCATTAATTCAAAGATATGCGCCCTCCATTAATTCACCAAGTGTTAACTCCTTTAACTAAATGTGAACTGATTAACTAATAGCTTGACCATTAGTTAGGATTTTAACTGAATCTATTTAGTGCTTCACAATCAGTGCCATCCACTCAAGCAAGTTTGCAAGAGAGAGAAGAATAAGTGCACCATAAAGAAGAGAGAAGTAGTTTTCTTGGGTTTTACACTATTTTGGTTGAGTTCTATAATGAGGAAGTTTTGTTGGGATTTCTCCCCCATGAAGGTTTCCTAGGATAACTATGTTTTTCTCTTGTGTGACTGTACTTGTTATTATTTTAGTGATCCTACCATCTTAAATTGTTTTATAATATAATCTAAGGAATAAGAAAACTTAACAGATGTTGTACATTTAACAACAATAATAGTTTCCCTTATCTTTGTGCAATGGTGAAAGAAGTGTTGTGACTGCACTTACCGGTGCCTTTAGTCCTCCCACAAAATAACACACATCCATGTAATTTTGAACTGTGGGTCACAACAAGGGACTCTACGATCTTGAAAGAATAACAACAAGATCATAACTTGCATCATAAAAGCAAGAGCGCCAATATTTGCGAGATAATATCCAATACAACCCAACTTCAAAAAAGAATGTTGCTCCTTTCGTTGTCCCATTCTACAATATATCCACTATGATTCTCTTTTACATTTCCTTACCCAATTTTAGAGTATGCTTGGTATACAAAACCTTTGTTGTTGAGAAGCAAAGGGAAAAGGAAGAGTAATTCCATATATTTAAGATAAGCAAGGATTTGAAAAAACGATAATGAATATCCAATGTAACCCAACTTGGAAAAATAATGTTGCACCTCATTGTCCCTTTTTACAATATATCCACCGATTCCCTCATGCATTTCTATACCTTATTTGTTAAAAAAAAAATTCTTCCTTGAATCAAGGAATCTGAGAAACCTCTCATCTAGCATTGTAGTCGCACGATAGACCAATAAACCATGTGATAGGGCTATCCTAAATGTTGGATGTAAAAACGATCTATCCAACAACATGTAAAACTCTCACCATAGTCACATGAAGTTTTGAAGGGTTTTCCACTTCATGGTTGAGTGTGGGTTTCGATGGAAAATAAAGGGAAAAGAAAAAGTAACCCCATATATTTAAGGGAAGTAGGGATTTCAAAAACAATAACGTTGTTGATTTATGAGTAGTATTTTTTTTATGATGATTTATGTTTTTGTCTATTGTATTTCACTATATAATTAGTCTCTGAACTTGGTCGAGGAAGAGGTGGACTTAGAAATAGCACATTTGAATGAATGTTTCATTTGGATTTGGTTTATCTTTTGTACGATGTTATTCATTGATCTTTCTTATTTGTATTATTATGTTAATATTTTAACCTCCTTTGTTTGTAGTGGAGTTAAGAAACATATTCATGAAATGCCACTGCTATTTGACCCTTTTTCAGAAGTTTGAAATTTTAAAAGACCTTTGTAGCCTTAGTCAACAGTACGTGAATGAAAGCTCATGAGGAGGGAAAGGCGGTTTGAACACGGGCCACATGTCAAATAAAACCAGTGAGAGCCGCTGCCTACATGTGTGTCTCCATGAAAAATACATGCAAAGATCAAAGCAAAGCGAAGTGAAGCATAAAGCTGGGCAGGTCAACATTATTTGATGAAATGAAAATATATAGTACTAGCATACCCTCAAAGTCGGTGAAATGAAACACCAAAAATAACTTCAGTATGTCTAAAATGAATGAAAGGTATGTTTCATTTCCCCACTTTGGGAGTGTTTTGTAAATATGATTCTATTTTTTTTTATAATTATAATTTATGTTAATATAATATAATATAAGTAATGCTAAGGGGTGGCAAGTGCAGGGTTTTTTTGGATACTGATGAAAAGGAAGAAATGGAATTTTCATGGGTATAGGTGTGGCAACAAGTAACTAGGCTGAAATGTACACCTTCCTTCTATGTAAAAAAATTGTGAAGAGTCTTCAACTACAATAGATTATAATTTTTAGAAACTCGTTTCTTTTCATAAAGTATATAAAGGGGAAAAAAATTAAGAAAGGGAATATACAATGTAATAATTATGAGTGTATTAATTGGAACCTTCAAAGCCTTGACGATGTGAAACTTATGCACCTCACGCATCTCAACAATTTAGTTGTAGGTCAACTTGCCGATGATGCAATCAAGTTTGACAAGGGAATTATAGTGTAAAATAAGGACCCCACAAAAAGAAGATGGCTTCCTTAGAAAGTTCAATTTAGATTGCAAATGTTTGAAGTTAAAATGTTGTTTGGTGATAAATTGGGCATCTGTTCCATCTGACATCTTCACCCATTCCAATGCACAACAAGTCTTGTCTCATTAATCCCAAGTGAGGGAGCCATTGCACTCACCCATGGCCTCCTCTTATCATTTCTTCCATCTATGCTCACTTCAAACCTTATGGCCCTTGGTTTATATTGTGTAATGTTAGTGGGATCTCTATAAAAAGAAAATGTTTTTTATTGAGGTGATGCCTCCCACAATGAAGGCTCGCACGGACGCCACTTCCATCTTGAAATAGAAGATAGATACCACATTTGCTTCTCATTTTTGGCCTTTTAAAAATGTTGCACTTGCTCTACTTACCATAGAATTTATGTTAATTGAGTAATTTCACATAATGTTGTCCTTTTCCTCCTATGAAGTAATATTAGCATTTCATATGACAACGATATTTGTGTACAACTCTTGAAAGGTAAAGAAAAAAACTTATTTTCTTAATTGGTGAAAGCCAATTGTTCAATTTCTTTTTAAATGATATATTTATGACAAAATAATAGTATAAGATATATTCTTTCAATTTCAAACTATATATATATTCAAAGTAAACCAAATACATACAAATTTACACATTATCATTTGTATTCTATGCCATGATTTGTATTCTATTGCATGAATCAACTTACTGAATCATAATTTTGAAAAATAATTTGGTTCATTTCGTGAAAAATTAGGTGTTTCATTTCCCCGCTTTGGGGGTATGCTAGTATTTATCTCCTACGTTACACATGCAGATATTTTAGTATTTGCTCGTGAATTATATTGCTTCTCTTTCATGCATTCTATTCCTTATAATTTCGTGAAAAAATCAGTGTTTCATTTCCCCCACTTTTACACAAGGAGAGATTTTAGTATTTTATCGCGAATTCTATTCCTTCTCTTTCGCGCATTCTATTCCTCTCTTTGATCATTTCCAGCCCTTACATCATTATTTCTATGGGGATCATCAAGCTACGAGCCCTAAAGCTATTTTTCTATCGTTACCTTGGGGTTTGAAGGGCTTGGCGTTAAAACCTGTAAGAAGCTCTGTGGCAGTAATCGTTTATTTGAATCTGCAATGGTCACCACCTCGACAAACTATTTTCTCATTAACCCTTGCACCGATTCATGCCTGTCACTCCAAAATCTTCAACTTAGTAACCCAGTGTTGTATCCATACAAATCCTTAATCTTTTCTATAAAATTTTCCCATACTATTTGCAGACACATTGAAGTTTATTGGCCCAAAATTGCTTAAAACTCTCTGGGTTTTAGCGGTTTGAAGCTCAAATGCCTCTGGTCTCTGCTTCTTTCGGTATTGTTATTGGAGCCAAACTGTATTGGATGTTGAGGCAACCCACTCACCTTTAAAATCTTCCTTGTAGGGTTTTTGGCTGTGAAGGTTTTAACAAGGGTTTTATAGAAGGTGGGCACACTTCTGAACCATTTGCAGCCCCAAGTTTGCTTCTGTGGTGTATATTTTAATTGGTTTTGGTATTATTTTGTTGAAGCTACGGAGATGTTCGAAGTTAACAAACATAGGTCCATGGAATGGAAGCCGATGGCTGTGGTAGCACTTGCAACGAGAGTTGACCAATCTCAATATGCAGTTGCTAGTGAGGACACTTCCATTGAAATATGGAATGTTGCCCCTAGCTTCGTAGGATGGCACTGCAAACTGGAAATTCAAGGTAGAGAGATTCTGTAATTTCTCCCTTTTCTGGTGTCAGTTAATCTCAAGTTCCTATCCATATGATCGTTTATTCTCAGCTAGTTTGGATGGATCCATTTCATAATGGGACCTTGGTATTTATAGCAGAAGACCATTGTAGAGGCCATTGGAGGATCTATCTGGCAAATGGGAGCTGAGCCCTTACAAAGAGAAAGAGATCCTCGGATTGAATCTAGCTGGCATAATGATGGTGGTGATGAAGATGGAATAAACAACACTGCTCGTGGATTTGATAGTGAAGAAGAAGAACTTGTGGTGCAACGAGTGGCAATTGGTTGTGATGATGGTGTTGTTCGTGAGGAAGGCATGGAATATTACAGGCCATTTCCAAGAGTTAAAAGGAAAAAAAATTTAGCGTTGTTTGGAGTTTGGATGCAAAGAAAAATTTTGCGGGAGGTTCTGATGGTTGCATTAGATGTTGGGATCTCAATACAACACATGAGGTATGCATGATAACAACTGGTTTTGGAGGTCTGAAGACTGGGGAAGACATCTGTATTTGGTTTCAAGGTTCTGGATTTTTTAACTTGCAAAGGGATATTTTCCTCTCATCCATTGCCACTATTAGGTGAGTTTTCATATTCACCCATTATTTTTCCCATCAAATTTCTGATACAATTCATGTCTTTTGTTTTCCTGGGTACCGGTTTATTCATTATTCTCATTGATATATATTTGCTTAAGTTTTATGTGAGGGAAAATCATTATTAAAGCATTCATAGATTTGCATTCGTGGCTTTTGTTTTCTTGGGTACCAGTTTATTCATTATTCTCATCGATATATTCCAGAATCCATACTCAAGTATGTTTTAATAATGATTTGCATCTGGAACAAGAACATTCTTTATTTTATCTTTTGCTTGGGTGATGTCCCCACTACATGTGTTTCATGCACAGAGAATACCTCCCAACAAGTAGGTGTTTCCCCCAAATGCCTCAGGCATCCCCTTAATGCTGTGTGCACTTCAAACAAAATGTCTGACATGATACCAAGTAATCATATTTAGTAAAACTTAAGGGTTACCTGGATTTTAAGAGATGCTATATTGACCAGTCCACTAATAACATTCATGCATTGTCAATCCTATTTAAATCACACTTATTTAGACTACATCAAAGTGAATACAAGAACATCACAAAATTGGGGAATACATTTAAATAACATCCAAAGTTTAATTTAATTCACAATTTAAACAAGTAATGAAAGACAAATTAAAACATTAATTGTGAAAGCCATATCAATTCAAGTCTGGCACTAACATGGTGGCTCTATCTTATATTGTCACTTGAGGACTAAAGATAAACTGGTTAATTTTTAGTAACTTGATACATTCAACTTGCAACAAATTTTTTAGGTGTCAAACAGATTTGGAGGAAGAAGTTAGTACTCAACTCACTTCAAATAAAGATTTAGAGAAAAATGTTAACTACATACACCATCCATTCTTTGAGGACAATATGTCATGTTTATAGTCATTTGATGATAAAAAATACAAGATCAGGACATAGAAAATAAGCCTATAATATTGAATGGTTCAATCATGTAAAACCCTTTAGAAAGCCATAATATCTCTCTTTTAGAAAGCATGTCCCTAGTGCATCAAGAGTACAATATGTACAGTTATTAAGAATGTCTTCTTGTCTAGCGGCCATATTGATATCCGTGTTAACTTGTAGTCAACCTTAAGCATTTTCGACAACTTATAATCTTCTCTAACACAATTGAGAAATATACATCCCAAAGGCACAACTCTCTTGCTCTAACCTAAATATTCAAGAGAAAACATGTAAATAAAAAATGTAGACTACATAATAAATAGAAATGCATAACATGGCAATTCAAGTTTGAAGTTTGAAGTTGAAGCTGAACTTTGAAGCTTGAAGTTGTAAGGTTGATAACTTGATGTTATGGATAATGGACCTATGTAACGCATCTACTTACTAGTTGCTAGATATAATTCATTGTAGAAGTTTCTTGTGATGGAAGATCGTAGTTTGTTCTCAGTAATTACCCCATATATAACAATCCACCATTGAAATGATTAGCATCCATGGCAATTTCTCTGGCTGACGAATTCAAAACTAAATACAACTGCAATGCATTCAATATGCATATCGAAGTTGTTCATGACCTTTGTAGATGTAGAGGTATGTTTTATTAAGCCAAAAAAATGAGCAACATGCCTCTCTGAGTTCAAGTATGTCTTTCTATGCCTAGATATGTAGGGTAAAATTTGTATCAAGCACTTCTCTGCTTCCCATTTGGCCAGTAAAGCACTTGAATACTGCAAATTTTTCTCTACTTGAGGGTGTAATCTGTCTACTCCAAAGAATGAGTGACTATCACCAAAATGAATTTTATCATTGTTTTAACATCTCTTACTCATCAGCAACAATGTTTTGGAGCAATCTTATACCTTGTATTTTTTAAATACTAAAGTAAGAAGGATTCCTGATGCAGGGTAAAATTTGTATCAGGCACTTCTCTGCTTCCTGTTTGGCCAGTAAATCTCTTGAATACTGCAAATTTTTCTCTACTTGAGGGTGTAATCTGTCTACTCCAAAGAATGAGTGACTATCACTATAGTGAATTTTATCATTGTTTTAACATCTCTTGCTCATCAGCAGCGATGTTTTAGAGAAATATTAGAGCCTTTATTTTTTAAATACTAAAGTAAGAAGGCTTCCTGATGCACATTTTCTACATCAATATTGAACTCGATTCTACATATACAACATCAGTCACCACGTGCAGAAGCAAAATCTAAGGTTGATGGTGAATTGTGTCTCATCCATACATCATGCAGGGTGAAGCTCACATTTCTCTCATTTTAGTTAGCATCACCAGTAATCCCCACAAGAACATAGTCCATCCCTAAAATAATGAAAACGTTTTGTATCTCGCATAATTATTTCTCGCCTGAATATCTTTGAGATGAGATTTGTAGCAATATGGCAGTCACCACAAACTCAGAGATTCTTGGTGATCTAGATGGGCATTCCAGGACTTGTATTAATAATCCCAAAAGTAATGGCTAGCTTCTCACTATGGCTTAAAACAAGGGATTTATTTTCCTCCTCTGACAGATCATGTAGGACAAAACTTGTGTCAGGCACATACCCTGCCACCTTCATCTACTTGGCCAAGCTCTCTAAAACCATGTATATTTTTTCAAACCGTGGGTGTGATCTGTCTGCTGCAACAAATGAGTGTACCCTCTTATTGATCTCAATCCAACTACACCCTAGAATCTTTTTTAACCCCATGTGTTTCAGCATCGTTCTCACTTTGGCTACATCATCCCATCTTCCAGCTGCAACATAGAGGTTTGAGAATAATACAAAGTTTCTTGCATTCTTGGAACCTGAATCAAAAATTCGTTCTGATGCCCATTCTCTTAGTTCTATGTAGCAATGAACTTTGCAGGCACCAAGTAAGTCATTCCATACACTAGAATCAGGCTCTATGGGCGTCATCTTAATAAAATTTCGAGCCTCATCAAGATTTCTAGCACGACCAAGAATATTAACCATGCATGCATAGTGCTCCATCCTATGGGTAATTCCATAATATTGACTTAAGGAATTAAAGCATTTCCTGCCCAAATCCACCAAGCCTGCATGACTGAATACATCCAGACAAAAGGCACGTAAAAGTGATATGATATGGTTTAACTCCCATCTATTGCATTTGGAAAAAAACAACGAAGGCATCCTTACCAGAACCATGCATTCCATACCCATCAATCATTGTGTTCCATGAGACCAAATCTCTTTCATACATATTGTCAAATATCTGACGAGATAAATCTATGTTTCCACACTTGCAAATTATGTTTGACGAATTCACTAGTATATGATAATTGATTGAATCATTGATGGTTGATGAATGATGTTATATGGTATTATGATTTATCATGTTATGGTTTATTTCATGTTTTTATTCTTTCCATGACTAATTCAACATTCTACAAGCATTTGTTGGCATATATGCATCAAAATATATTAAAAATATATATTATATAAAAAACGCTTCCAAACTATAAGCTTCTGAAAATTTCGCTTCTCGCTCCCGCTCCCGCTCCCACTCCCAAGTATCCTTGGTTTATTCGTCACTAAAATAGCTGCCTTTCATCCCAATCAAAATCCTCAAACTCTAGGCTCTTGGTCACTGCCAACTATAATAGTAAGACAATTTTTTGTAGCTACACTTTCCTTCTAAAAAATGTATCAAAAGTGTGTTGTTTATACTGCAGACTAGCTTCCTGCGAGGGGTCAACTAAATCCAACATGTGATCAGCAAGTGCTTCAAACTCCAAGTGATGATTGATGACTTCATTTGTATGTGCGTGAGGGATTCTTCATTATCAAGGTTCAAGTTACTAGCTGCAAGATCATCGCCATGATGAGGTTCAAGTTACCACCTGACAAGGTCATCGTCAAGATGTATTTTTAAGCTCATATTTTACACCCTTGTATCCTTGAGATTCACAAGGATATTGTAACCCACAAATCTGAACTATAACAGTTCTAATTCAGCTTTTTGAGCAGCAGATACACAGTCTTTAGGACTGTCAAACTTTGGCCTATTGAAAGTTAGAGTCTCGGTCCTCATTCTCAGTTGACAGACAGATAATAGAGGTCACAGTGATAGTCTAAAACCCATCCACTAACCACTAAAATAGAGCCTTCGTATAGTAAATAACCCTTGTCCATATCAAACCAAAATTAGAAGTACTAGATTTGTATACCATAGGATCTGATCCATGGTTAGAGAAAAATTTACGTGTATACTACTGCAAATCATAATCTGAACTTCAATTGTCTACTATGTTTTCTACGTTCTGCTACAGTCTGTTATTGTACCCAAAATATCTTGTATCTTATCTTTTGAAAGGTGCTTCTTCTCGATCTTTGAATACATAAATCTTTATGAAAATGATTATACTTTTGTCTTCAGAAATGTATCTTAGATATTACCCTAATGTCTATGTGGAGTGACACTATTTTTTGAATGACAACCATGTGTATTTGTGTTTATGTTATCAAATCAGAATTCTACTAGTAGAATCTTCATTGCATACTTACATCATAGTATTAATTGGTATATGCCAAACAAATTAACTAGGGTAGACTTATGACAGTATTGCCCCGTAGTTAGTGAGTCTCAGAATTTGATATTAAGTGGCAATATTCAAATACAATACTATATTTACATACCTTGACTGCCTTTCTTGACTTTATGAAGAATCAGAGTTAGAAAAATTGATAATTACTTTATTTTTCTTAAGAATGTACCTATACCTTGTACTTGGACAGTCTTCTCCTTATTTCACCGAATTCAGAACACCACACTTCTTGACTGCAGATATTTTGGTATTATCTTAGTCTTCTCAACTATCTCTTGATATGCACCCATCGAATACATAGGAAACAAATCCCCATATGCTTAACAACATCGAAATAATTTTCAGAGCATCCATTCTGTCATGGAAGAAACCCACTGACAATATGAGAAAAATGGGGAGGGCCAGAGTGCTAATGACATTTGATAATAAGGAAGACACCAAAAATATCAAACCCACTACGCCCACAACAAAAACCTGCCATCATATTCTAAACCATATCAATGTCATGTAGTAGGAAACTATCCCTATTGTGAAACTCTCATCCTCTTCTTTCATATCTCTGAACTCCCCACCAACAAACAATCCAATTATGCACACCACAATGGCAACTATGGATGTGAAAATTTGTATCTCCAAAACTACTGCAAAAGTATCCTTCTTTAAAACCCTATTGAATACAAGCTGCATCGATGGAAGAATCAGTCCATACATTGCAGAAGCCGCAATAGTGCAAATGAAGCCTATTATGTACTTGGAAGTATTCACTCCCTCAGGCCTATCACTATCTGAATGAATCCCAAGAATTATTGCACTCAAAGAAAACAAAACAAGAAAACTCAATATAAATGGGGTAAACTTTTGCCTATTAAGGATGAATGCAAATACAACATTAAAGGCCAATTGACTTGAACAAAGAAGAGAATAGGTTGAAACAGGAATATAAGAGATACCCCAAGAGTAAAGCAAATTGTCTCCAGCTACAATCAATCCCAGGGCAACATAAATAAGCACCAATCTGGGTGTTAGGTGTGTAATATTAGATACGTGCTTTCCTTGATAAAATACCAAAGGTATGAAAAAAATTGGACATCCTGCTGATTGCACAAGGGTTGAAAGAGTAGCTGACTGTGTGTGACTGCTTGGCATGACTGTGTCTCTGTTGGGAATAACTGATTGTCTCTGCTAGTGTGACTGTGTGTCACTCATGGGAATATTTTAGTCTGTTTGATAGTATGATTGTGTGTCACTACTAGGCATGATTGTGTCTCTTCTAGGAATAACTGAGTGTCACTACTAGTGTGACCGTGTGTCAGTGCTGGCTGTGACCTTATGAACTAAGTGCAATCTACAATTTTAACTTCTCTGCTATTATTCATTGACATGAAATAAGAAAATGGAATTATTCTCTATGCTTGAAAGAGAAAATACATAGAGCTATGATAAAATGTTCAAAATGTTTTGCAAGATGAGTTTATATATTTTGATTTCACTTCCCAATCATAGATCTGGGATATGTGGTTTTTGTAGAAGGATTACATAACCAATTGGACTTGAGTTTCTACCCATTCCCATAGACGTGCCAATGTTGAGTTAACAATGAACTCTGTGTACTTTTATTTTAGGGTGCATACAAAACACTTTAACTCAATAGTTCTTTTCATAAATTGGATAATGTAGTAGAAGAAATAATTTCAGAATCGTCTTATTCATATTTGAAACAACATTTCAAGTGTCTTGGGTCCATAACTATGCTTTATGGCAATTTGTATGACCCATTCTTATTTGTTGAGTCATCCTGTTGGTCCTAATTTGGAGTGGGATGAAGTTGTCTCTACTGAGCATAACTGAGTGTCTCTGCTAGGAATCGTTGTGATCTCTATGGAAAGATTGGATAGAACTATGATTCTTTTGGGCTCAGTTGTTTCTATCTGGAGGCAAAATGTCTTGGCAATGCTATTTTATGGCATCCTATGCATGTTTAAACATTCCATTTGGGAACAAAATTGAGATCTTATTAATTTCGTGAATCCTTCTTTAGTTGGATCTTCAAACATAATCATCCTCACTACCTACTGGGCATTCAAGCCATATATTTTGCAGCAACAAGGATATCCACAAAGAATAAGCCCACTAGAAAGGATGAGAAGTGAACATACTTACAAAAATACATTGACTTATGTTGCAAACCTTCTTAACAAGCTGACACCTCCAAAAGCATGTTCAATGTCAACTTGTTTCTCAAAACAACTACGATTTCCATCTTTGAAGCCCTTTTTATGAAATATTCTTTTATTCAGGTGAGGTATATATAGAATGAAGCACACACCGATCCTCATATTGAAGGAAACCCTTGCATTGTAAAGGATTATGCCCATTTGAGACATTTATATTTTTATATTTGAGTCCAACTTTTATTAAGTTTGGTTTCAATAGAAAATTTGGGGATCATATTCTTCTACAATTCTACCAAGTCCTATATCAAGAATTTATCAAGTATTTATTTCATCTATTATTTGTTTGCTACAATTTCTGAACCATAACTTAAAACATACTATTAGAGGAGCAAGTCGGCATACCGACTTGCTCCTCTAACATCTAAAGGCAGGACACTTTAGAATGTGTTTGTACCAATTTGATTCTCAAGAATGTTGTGTATAAACCTTCTATCATTTGATTCGTCTATAATGAGCTCCATTATCATCATTGGATCCATCATTTATTCCTCCTCTAACACGTACTTTACATCTTTTTACAATCTTACTTCTTTGCTTGAAGCTATAGAGAAGCTTTGTGACTGAGTTGTTCTCTTTTACAATAACTTAAATCTATTATGTTAGTTGATATTTAATATTTGATTTTTTGCATAGCTTTATGACCTATGAATTTTGGTTTTACTTATGCTACTTAAACAATCATTAAAACAAGACATGTTATACTTTTAGTACCTCAAAAAGTGTTCAGTAGAATGCCATTTAATGCCAGCATTAAGCATAGAATATTTGGATGCATGCAAAGAAGGTTTATGTTGTAGGTACTTAAGCGGGGATTTCGTACAACAATCTATACAACAAACTTAATGACAACAGTAGTAGTATTCTCTCCTTCAGCAGTTCTGTGCAACAATAATAAGGGTGTAGGAGCATTCATGGAGGAGAAATATAGAGAAGGCATGAATGTGCTATCCTCAATGTAGTTCTAGTTTAGAATCTAGATACTTTTTATATTAAGCAGTTCAGTCCTATTTCTAAGTTTGTTTTAGTTAGTAGTTGCATGCACAATTATGCCACTTTACATTTGCATTCATTCCAAGATAGATGGGGTATAGATCCTTAGAAGAGAGAGATGCATGCAATCATACTTTCACTCTCCTCTAGTGGGTGCACCTACCTAGGAATAGTTCTTTCATGCGAGTTGAGGGAATTAGTCCCAAGGCTAGTAAGAGATCTAGTGTTTAGGTTTTTTTTCTGGTTAAGGTGTTGTAGTGCATATGTCCAGATTCATTTGTACCTCCTAGTCCATAAAGGAGAAGGCAGGGGTATAGGTTTTATTCATTTCATTATTTGAGTAGTGGGTGAAGAGAAGAGTTTGAATATGTCAGTGAATTTTCTTTTTTCAATACTATTGAACAATGATGTTCTTTGAGTTTCAAATCTATGTACGCGTTGCTACTTTCTTTAGTTTGATGTGTTTTGGTTGTGTCGAGAGGCACTTTCTACAGCTCAAATGGGAGAGATGTGTCCCGTCTGTAACACTGACGTGGAACATGTCAGCTGAATAAAAATAATAATAATAAATAAAAAAATAAATAAAAATACTTATAACATGTTGGCCTATAATTAAAAAAATAAAAAAATAAAAAATATTATTCACATATAAATATACAACCATATTAGGGCAATACTCACAATCTTACAAACTGAGTAGTAAAATTCAATTGACTTGAGTAGTAAAAAGTAAAATTACAATAGCAACACTAGATTTACCTTAGAAAACCCAGTAGGGAACCTTCAATAATAGATTTATTATTGGTCGGCCAAGGCTACCACGAGCATCTCTGCTGCTCAGTTTGGCACCTTACAATGGAATATTACAACCATACTTATAAGGTTCTTTAAATTCAAATACAACTAGCAAGAAACCAGGGGCTACTAAAACCATGTGCCTTAAACCACTTACATCTTTTCTCATTCCCAAGTCAAGGTTAACCCTAACATGTAAATGTTCATTTTTAGTTATAGGGAAAAAACAAGTCATTTCTCAAAAAAATTTGGATAAATGTTTAAAATCTTCATTTTATGGGAAAATGTTTTTCAAATTCCAATTGATTCTGGAAATCTAGATTCTAAAATTTTATATGGATTATTTTACTTATTAAGTACTCTTAATATTCATTATTAGTTTTAAAGAAAGACAAGTAAAGTAATTTTTGGAAAAATATTTGATTATATGATTATTAATGTTACTGAGTTCATTCTTTTATTTATATTTACCCTATTTTGAAATTACTTAAGCAAGTTGGTCATTTCCCTCCCAAGTAGGAATACTTATTAGACATTTTTGAAAATAAAAAAAGGGTTTGCACCTGAAGAGAACTTCATCCCTCTCGGTGATTGGTAGAGCCATACACTGCAACAAAAACTGGATTTAGCATCAGATTTAGCGCTAGATTTTAGTGTAATGTTTTCTCAATTGTGATGAAAAATCTGGCACTAAAACAGGCGCTATTGTACATTTTCGTAAAACGCCATCTATTGCGTCTTTTGTTTCATCTTTTTAAACGTCCATTTTTGCTTCCTTTGTTGCACCCATTTTTTTGCATTTTTTTACACCTTTTTTTGTGCCCAATTTTGCATCTTGTATTGCATCTTTTTTGAGCCCTTGGTTACGTCCTTGTTTGCACCCAGTTTGGCACCCAGTTTAACATCCAATGTTGCCTCTGATGTTGCTCCTAATTTGACGTCGAGTTTGGCACCCAATTTTGTATCTATTTTTACGTCTACGTTTGCATCTAGATTTATGTCTAGTTTTACTTCTAATTTTGCATCCCATTTACATATATTTTTGCGTCCATGTTTGTGCCCAAAATATCATCATATTTCATGTCCTCTTTTGCGTCTAGGTTTGCACCTACTATTCCATCCTGGTTGATGTCTTTTTTTGCATCTAGGTTTGCACCCAGCGTTGCACCTAGTGTTGCACCTATGTTTGTGTGTAATATTGTGTCATGTTTTACATCCAATAATGCATCTAGTTTTACATCCAATGTTTCAACCCATTTTACACCCAATATTGTATCCCGTTTTATGTCTTTCTTTGTGCCAAGTTTTGCTTACAGTTTTTTGCCTAGTCTTGTGCTTGGCTTTACATCAAATGATGCATCCAATTTTATTCCAACTTTAGCATCCAATTTTATGTCAACTTTAGCATCCAATTTTGCATCCAACCGAGAATCCACTTTTTCATTTACTATTGCATCTAGTTTTCAGCATCACATCTTCTTTTGCATCTAGGTTTGCACCTACTATTCCATCTTGGTTGATGTCTTTTTTTCAATATAGGTTTGCACCCAGCATTGTACCTAATGTTGCACCCATGTTTGTGTCTAATCTTGTGTCATGTTTTACATCCAATATAGCAACTACTTTTATATCCAATGTTTCATCCCATTTTACATCCAATATTGTATCTCGTTTTAACTCTTTCTTTGTGTCAAGTGTTGCTCATAGTTTTACGTCTAGTGCTTTGCCTAGTTTTACATCAAATGATGTGCCCAATTTTATGCCAACTTTAGCGTCCAACCAAGAATCGATTTTTGCATATACTCTTGCATATAGTTTTGGGCCTAATATTGAATATAGTTTTAAGCCTTTAATTGTGTCTAGTTTTTTCATCCAATTTTATGTTTAGCGTGATGTCCATTTTTGTGTCCACATTGTCTTATGTGATGTCCACTTTTATATCCATGTTTACATTTGGTGTGACGTCTACTTTCGTGTCATATTTTTCATCCAGATTTGCAATTAGTGTTGCATATAATGTTGCATCCATTTTGTGTTTTGTTTTGTATTTACTGTTAATTAAGAATTTAAAATTCAATTATTAATAGTGAAATATAACATTTTTTATTGTTTTTGCATCCATTTTATTAACTTCAATTAAATGTTGAAATATATCAAAATTATCAAATATCATTAAAAATTCAAAATTAAAACATAACATTTCTAAAGAAGTTTACTGAAAATTCTCAACATCCATCCAAAAATAGTAATATCATCATATATATAATGTTAATTATTCATCAAAAGAACATTGGCATTTTCCAATATAAATAAAGAAACAAGACATTACTAATTATATCACCATCTTCTGTAATCAATTCAACTAAAACTCAAATGTTTGATCAACGTATCAAAACCTTTCATGGATATCACTAGGGTAAAGTAAAAAGAAGTCGAAGATATATATGATTTAAATACCAAACTCACAAAAAACAAGTTGTATAATATACATAAGTCAAAATTATAAATTTATCATAGTTATATATCATCAATAATATATGTAAATATAATCCAAAATGTATCATGTTCTTTAATCAAATCAACTAATTCAAATGTTTGATCAACATACCAAAACCTTTCATGGATATCATTGTAGTAAACTAAAGCGAAGTCAAATATATATGTGAATTAAATACCACTCTAACAAAAAAAAATGTTGTATAATCTCTATATATAAATATAAAAGTCAAAATTATAAATGTATCATAGTTATATATGTAAATATAATGCAAAATGTATCATGTTCTTGCATAGCATGAGTCTCTAACTAGCACCACCAACATCATCATCAAGATCATGTTCATGATCATCAAAATCGTCATCTTGATTAACCTCGTCGTCATTTTCTCCATCATCATCATCACCATCATCATCTTCTTTTTCTTCTATAACCAATGTAGGATCAACATAATTTGGGTCATTATCTATAGAGTCATCAATTGTTGTGATCTGGGAAAAAAAATCAATATCAGATGTTAGTATTAATTTCATACCACAATGCATATTTCTCATATATTTTTAATATTACCTCATACCAAATTAAAAATAAATATAATACAATTGCAATTAATGTGTGTGCACTAATATAACTACAAAAAAAAGAAAAAAATAGAACTAAATGACAATTTTATTAAAACGTTTGAAGCTTTATCCAAGATATTGGCGTTTCTTTGGAATTCTAATGTATTGCCTCTCTACTGTAATAAATCATTTGAAAATCTATCCAAGATATTGTAATCCCCTTTTTACTGAATCATAAGTGAAATGGATTCACTGATGAATTTTCAAGTCTTCTAAAAATACATCCTACATTAGATGTCAATGTGTTTATGACATCTAACGTCAATTGAATAGCATAATGATGATTTACACAGATATAATAAAACTACCACCACTACATGAAAAACAAAGTGAAACATAGAGGCACTCAGACCATATTTCATGCCAAACATATTGAAATGGACCCAACTTATGAAATTCAAATTTCTCATAATTCGTTCAAAAGTTCAATTCATTTCAATAAAAAGCCATTAGACTAACTAGACCTATAACATTGACATGTGTTGCTCCATAAAGACTAGACATTGTAGTAGCTAAGCATGCTAGACTTACAATAGACTACCATTCATAGATATTGACAGCACACCAAATGAAGAGATCAATCCATCCCCTCAAGCTAGCCACAGTTCTAGAATGGAACATGTAAATCCCTTAAAAGAAATTTCCAGATCCTGGATTTTGATGCACTTTCTAAGGCTCCCTAGTAGAGGACCACTGAGCATATTGTCAAATGGCATCATCTTCACTGATATATTCTCTTAATTCAATTTTTCTTACCTTCTCCATTGGACAAGACGTGATGAGAATTGGGAATCGATTCAACTCACCACATTCGACATGGCTTCTTCATAATTTATGTCAGTCAATGCATGTGCATTAATTGAAATTGAACATATAAAAAAAACGTGTCCATATTGAACATGCTTAATTTAAGTAAAGATGTGAAAGATGAGTTATCAAACCAAATTCTGCTTCTCAACATTTCTAGGTGTGCCCCTTGCCAGAAATATATTGTAGGAAACTAGAAGCCTGTCAAAACAGGGAGAAATGGAAGAGGGTTTAATGACTAGTGAAGACCTAAAAAAATTGAAACTTGCATAAGATCTTGCAAAATCTTGTTATGAGATATGTATGTAACTACTATTGGCCTTGCAGCTAAAACAACCCATTTCCATACAATTCTTATTTTCAACCGAGCCATATGCACAAATAAATTCAGCATCAAAGAAGCCTTAGTAGTTAGTACACGATATTGGAAGGTGGCAGGTCCTCTTGGCAGTGAGGAGAATTAGTTATTTAGGTTAACATATACAAAATAAATCTACTAAAAATGAGACTAGGGATGCAAAAGAACATCAGAGGGTCATAATGATATTCAATATTTGCCTATAGATCTAATTTTCTGAGAAATTTTGAGTTTGGAAATGCCAAACAGTGGACATATTAACAGGTTCCAGAATTATTTCTTTCAACTGTCATGTTTCTCAAGGTTATTGATCTCTCTGGCACCTTAATAATAGCATTACCAACTTAACTGGGGCAATTAAAATATAAATCCTCTGTCTTTTTCTGGAAACAGAATTTCAATTAGGTTTCGAAAAAATTAAAATATAAATCCCCTATCTTCTTCTTGAAACAAAATTTCAATTAGGTAAGAACCCACAAATTTAATAAAATGTTGGTTTACCTATAGTAAGAACCCAGAGAGGCTTCCAACTGTGACTAATGTTGGTTTACCTATAGTTGTTAGGTGAATTTTCCTGTGCATATTTGCATGATATCAAGCCCACTAGGTGGATCTACCCAAGTGACCAAAACTTATTGTCTTTAAATGTCCTCCATAATGTTCATGCTCAATTCCTTGTCATTTTTAATCATCATGTATCATTATTACAATAAGAAAATATTATATTTCGTATATGCATTTATGCACTTTGAGTGCCTTCGTTCTGTGTTTTGTGTGCAACATCAGTTTATGAACCATTCATCTCATAAAAAAATATATGCATCACTCACAATTGCCTCCAAATTATATGTGCCATCAAAGTCCTACTCTTCTATATGCATCTTGTTAGTTATTGGCAACTTAATAAGCACCATTGATTCACGATTATTTGCATCAAATTTATCCTCTACCAAGGTCTCCTTCCCTACAACTACATCAAGTTATTCCCCACCATTGGGCTCTCTCACCTATTTGTAATAAACATATGTATTGAAGATGGCTATCATATGTTGATTCTAGGTACTCAATTGCGACCATGAGACTTCTACCTAGATTTTAGAATTATATTTGACAAACTAGAAATATTTAAAATAATAATGATAACAATAGCAATCAGATAAGTCCTAATAAACTTGCCATTTCCCTTAGCATGGTTCCCAATGTGTGTTCATTGACAAGATCTCAAGTTCAACTCCTATGCACAAGATGTAGCTAGTGATTAGAGGCATGTAGTTAAGAGTCACAATAGACAGAGGTCCAGGGTGGTACTAAAGCTAAAACCCTTCCAATTATGTCCACAAGCTGCTCTGGTGGATAATTCTAGTACATGTACACAAATAGAGTAATATAGTGTTATAGATAAACCTAGTATTTCTCTTATGAACATTAATTTATTCATATAATATTTAATGTTAAACAGATCAATGCTCGGTCAAAATCCATGTAAACCAGAAGGTGCAGCAGGGATGTCCTCCATTTCACAGGCTATCTTGGCTATCACATCCAGTTTGGAATCCTAATTTTTAAGTTGGGCATGACCGTCCATCCTTATTTTTCATTCTGTGAAAATGGAACAATTCTAATTTTTTATTTTGCATTTTATGGAGGGTAGATAAGCGCAATTCTCATACACTCAAAGAATTATAACTTATGCATGGATTAACTAAAATCTATTGGCAGATTATTGGGCACTGATAACAGACCTTGGGTATCCCATTCCAAGAAGAAATCAACATTTAAGGACAGTTTAAATGCTGTATAAATGAAATTGAAAAGCGTTGAAGGTAGGTATTGATTGGACGCATTTATGAAGGTGTGTAAATGTAGGCTCCTAGTGGCGTTGGGGTGGTTGCCACTTCCACATGGAAAATGCAACCAAGAGATAACCAATTACCATATGTAATTTTCTTAACTCTGAAAGATTACATTGTAGAGAACAATCTACCCTTTTCATTAGAATGATAATGAATTGATTCCAATGTTCAAAGCTTGGAATATATCTGACAAGTTACCATAGAAACAATCAACATACCTTGAGAGATAGAAGGTTAGATTTAAGGCTATGAACTTATAGTAGTAAGAAAGATATCTCAGTTATCAAGTGTGAAGAGTAGCAATAGAAGATAATCAACCCTAAACACAGTCAAACACCCTCAAAAGACCTCAGCATACTTAACACCAATGTTGGCCTGTCATTTGGGGCTTAACACAACCACAGCTCAGCTTGAGGTGAGCTGCAAACAAGTCATGGTCAGAGAGGTAAGGTACATTCACAACCCACTTAGGATGTTTCTTACATAGTCACTAGGATACGCAGTCACAACCCACTAGGTTGGGTCTTACACAATCACAATCCACTGGGTTTAGCAATGTCAAGCTAATAGAGAAGAACAACCTAGCCTAGTTAGGAATAGTTAACCACAATCCACACCCTATTTAGAAGTAATATTATTACAGTCACTATTTTCCTACAGGATCTTCAACACACTCACGACCTGCTAGAATACTTTTACAGTCATGGCCTTCTATGAGAGGGATATTACAGTCACAGCCTATTGGGAGAGGACTTATTAAGTTATTATAGTCATGACCTGTCCACAGGGTTTCCAACAAAGTCATGGCCATCCCTAGAGGGATCCAAAACAATCAGGGTATGCTAAGAGGGGCAAATACTGTCACACTCGGCCCACAATGGTTTCAAATCAGTCATGACTAGCCATGGGGACATTACACAGTTCACAGGTTAGCTGATTGAGATCATGGCTCAGCAAGAGTGACACTACACAGTTCATAGGTTAGCTTATTGAAATCATGGCTCAACAAGAGGAACACTAATAGTCCACGGGTTAACTACAAGAATTCACGACCCAGTATAGTTCACAGTTCAGTAGAGAAGGAAACAACCCTTAAACTCATCTTTGATAACCCAGGGAAGAAGCAACGAAACCCTAGCAGCATATTCCTTAACCCCAAACATAAAGATTAGAGATGAGGTTTATCTTCTTGGATAATGTACAAAGAAGGATAAGTCTTGATTTTATAACTTGGAAAAATATCTAGAAAGGTCCTTCTTCAACCTTAGCTTTTAGTGTGGTTACAAATAAAACATAAAATATAAAATTAGGTTGACATAAAGTAAAAAGAGAAAGGACCATAAGTCAACCAAAGGGGTCACTAACACCCCCATTGTGCATCACATGCAGATGCGACTGCTAATTCACAATGGTAGATTCTTTGTGATCCGGAGTAGAGGCACATATATGTAAATATTGGATGCACATAGGAACAACATCCATACCCCAAGTTGAATGCTTATTTAATAAAAAACAAGTGCACAATCCATTCTCCATCTGGATAGAATTTGAAGTGTAGGTTCAAATAGTGGAGGTAAGCATGGTCAGTTGGATTCCTAATTTCTAATAGAAGGTCTTCATTAAAATGGATGTAACAAACTGAATTTTCATTTGGTAAAACTGAGAACAAGCCACATATAGAAAATAAGAATAACCAATATAGAAAATGAGCCTAATCAAAACATGCCATTTTCATTTTCACAATGAACCCAAAATTGTCTTCTATTCTCTGATATTTGCATATATTTTGACCTTTTAGGGATGTTACAGTGCCTAGAACTGAAAAAACAAAGGTTGGGGATCTATAGAAAGACCTAGGGTCTATGCCACTAACATGGTGGGGAATGAGAAAGAGAAGAAGTTATGCTAGTATATTGAAAATGTTGGCAAAGGGTATGTAACTTAGTTATTTAACAAAACTCATTATATTAGCATACATACCTCAGTCTCCATCCACAAAATGAAATCAATCCATTTCTTTTGATGCATTACTTCTTTCTCTAGGTTATTTGGATGTCTTCCATATTTTGGTTCCTGCCAATTTGTACATATGGAGAAATTAGATAAGATTGAAATTATGTTACTACAACTTCTATAAGAAGAAATGTCACAGATTTAATATACTTACAAAAGTTGTTATCAGTGCTTTTAAACCTTTTTGGCCACTATGATGAGTGGCCTTTGACTTTGCTACCCTGTGGAAATCTTTGAGCCTGTGGAAAACTTTTGTTATGGGTCAGCAATATATGTGGATCCCTTCAATGTTGCAGCCTTGAGATGTGCAGCTGAGTTTTTAGAAATTCCTAAAGAGTATGGCAGAGGAAACCTTTGTGAAAGAAGTGATATTTATCTTACTCAAGTTACCCTACAAAGCTGGGAAGGTACCTTGGTTTTTCTTCAGAAATTCTTAGGCTTGCTTCCCTTGGCATATGAGATTCAAATTGTTAGTATATGTGTTGAATCTCTATCCCACATTGCTTCCCTGGAATTTCTTGATCCTGAATAGAGAAAATTAAATTCAGCACAATTGTAGCTTTGGAGTGAGATCAGTGGTAGGGTAAGGAAAGAAACAAACAGAGGATGGTGGATAAAGGATCTTCTTTCATTGCCTTAGGAACTTTTTGAGAGGATTTTTATTTCTCTCTGGGAACAAGAAATGGAGAAAATAATTATTGGGAAAGTAGTAGTTCAATATAGTACCAAATGGATTGTGTTCGAGAAAAGACTACAAATTGCAGATGATATAAATGGAACACTAGAGAGAAATGGAAGCCTAAAAAGGTTATTGGAATGTGTTATTAGACTGCTTCCCCTGGAAAGATATCATGTACCTCTTGATTTCCTATTTTATTTCCTTCACAAATCTTTAGGCTGCAACCTTAATAGCAAATACAAAACTCAATTGGAAGCCAGAATTGCCTCTCAATTAGAGAATGCAACCATTGATTACTTTTTGTTGCCAATGTCAAATACATACAATGGATCTAGTTTTGACTATAAGGTAGAAAGTATGAAGCGAATAGTTTCCACTTTCATGCATCAGCAATTTTTCAGACTTGACGAATGTGAGCTGAAGAATATAGGTAGAAATTCATGTAGCTTTCTGAAATTTTTTACCGTGGAAAATATCTGGGATGAATATCTTGCTCGGATTGCTAATAATATGAGGTTAAGTCCAAGAAAATTCTCAGAACTTGTTTGGATTTTTCCTTCTTCTACTCGTTCTGGTCACGATTTATTCTACAAAGCCATCCACACATATCTTATGGTAAGAATTGTCATTGAAAAAAATTCATTTAGCCTTTTTCTTTTTATTTAGTAGTTATTTATTTAATTTTTTTTTGGGGGGGGAATAGAGAATTTTTTTAACATTTAAATTTGCATATGTACAACCCATACTTCATGAGTTTTGACATGTACTCCCGTTGCTACTTGTAATTGAGAAGATAAAATGTAAAACAGCCCCACTTTCTAAACTACATAAGGATGTTTCCCTTATTTGCTGATAGAAACAAGGATCCATAGACACCAAAAGAGGCATATTCCTACTCCTAACAGGCTATAAGCAGCTCTAAAAAATGCCTTATATAGAAATATATCATTCTAATAAAATGAGATTTTATTTATACCATGGTTATCCGTGAGTGATTATATTCGGTCAATATCAAGGAAAATATCTTCTACATTCCTTTGGATGACTGGTGCATGTGCTCCTACAAGGCCTGAATCTCCCAATTTTCCCTTAATCTCCATTTTATCCAGTATAACGTCCAGCATGTTGTGTATATCAGACCGATCTTCAGTAGTTGAGTCACCACCCTCCATTGAGCCCATAATTTTCCTTGAACCACTGATTTCTGCTCCAATAATTTCCTATAACTCAACAACTCCCCCTTATGCCTAAATAATTCTTCTGCCATGCCTACGAGAGAATATATATATATATTAAGTTAGACTTAGTGATTCACTTAGCTAGACACTTATTTTTGTTGCACTATTTTGGTTTTATTTCTCTTGCTTTCAACATTTTTTAAAGAGTTGCTTTAGCACTCTCACTTTGCATTCATATTGGATGATATTTTAGTTCCATTGACCTATCTGTTGAACAGTAATAACAATTATATTATATTATCTTATTGCATACTAATCTATACTAACTACCACCTTGAAAACATATCACCTTGCTCTTGTATCAGCAAGGTTCCCTAGACTAAAATCTAAATTTAGCCTACTGATGCTTAATCTTGCCTCTTGATCTTCACAACATTTTTTCTTTATGGTTTTGGGGTTAGCAGTTATGTAGCCTCTCTAATCGTGGTTATAAAAATGGGTATAGTTCACCCTTGATCCTCCCCCTGTGTTGCTGCTTTCACTTCTTTTTAGACCTACGTTTGGGCCTCTCTTTGCAGAGTCTGTCGTTGTTGTTGCAGCCATGCTAAAAATATTTTTTAACAGGGTTTCTTTCCTTATTCTATTCCCAATGAGCCACCCCAAATCCACATTCAGACACCATTCAATTCTCCAACAGATTTGAGCCACACCTGCATGCCTCTATTGTGAGAATGATCTCTCCTATAGTGTAGGCACACTAAGCTGCACCTCCGTATCTTTATTTGTTACTATGTCAAGAACATGTTTTTTCTGTTTGAGGGGATGTTGGTAAATGGACCTCTTGAGAACAATAACCTAGTCTTGGTTAACTAGAGATATCACAAGATAGAAAAACAATTGGCATTCAAGTTTCAAATTGTAAAGAAAATTTGAAGGGTGAAAAAGATTTTGAAAATATTCATGAAAATTCTGTTCCTAATGTCAAAGATCATGTGCTTTATACATTTGTGACTAAATACAATGAAGTTATTGTAGTTCCAAACACTTCTTTGAATCAAAATTCCATTCTGAAGAAGAAAAGAAATATCTTGAAGAAACATAATTCAGGGTTATCATAACTCTACCAAAGAGATCAGATAATCAAATAAAGATAAATATTTGCACAAAAGAATAAAATGTTCTTGAAGTATTATCTGGAGTAGATCATCGAAAGAAAAGGAAACAGATCAAGGCAAGGAAACATAAACTTGACTTTGATGAACATTTGTATTCGGTAAAAAGGGAAAGAATTGAAGCTGAAGATGAAACCAAGAAAATTGTAGAAGGCTCGAATAAAGGAGGAATAACAAGCTCCAGTGACAATAATGGAAAGGAATATGTGTTTTAACTTTGCCACCAAAGGTTGATAAATATCGTTTTAAAATTAATGATAAAAATTGTCAAGGATTAGAGTGAAGAATGAACATCTTGTGTGTGGATCATTTATGCATTCATAGTGACTTATGAGAATCCTAATTCCTATACATTGGGCATTTTTCGCTGCATTAACTTATGAGAATCTTGAAACCTTGAAACTAGAAGCATAGAAGAACAGATCTACAAAAATACTTAACAACAAATTTCTCTCACAAACTCAGAAATGCTGACTGCTATCAAAAACTCTGCTTTGAGTTTTAAAATGGTGGAAGGGACTATTTTACAGGGCATCAATTATTACTTTAGAGATCCACACTTTTCCCTTTTTATTTTTTATTTCATGTTCTTGTGTTAAAAAAAAAGGAGGATATGTTGGCTTGACAGATCCCAAGAAACTTTTCCAACATTTCCAAACCAGAAGTGAATCCTTGATGGATCCTACCAGATCTATATCCAAATCATAGAAACAAGGATCCTAGATCTAGTAACATAAAGAATATATCATTGAAACAAAATGAACATGCTTTTAAAAATTGAATTGGCAAACTCAAAGACAAACTATCATATGCATGCAAAAGCTTATATCCAAGGAATTTAAAGATAATAAAATGGCTTTGGAGTAAGGTTTAAGATGGAATTGCCTTGCCAGTACTATTGTTCCCTTGATGTTAAAGTTTCTAAAAGGATTCAAAACATGGGCTATAGCTCCACCATCTTTCCCAATTGCTTGTGCTCCCTTAATTGTACGTGAATTTCTTTCTAGCTTATCTAGGACTGAAACTTCTGTAAAAGGAAGCAGAGAAATGAAACTGTAGTTATATTATCTTACAAGATAGGAAATACATTGTTATGTGAATAATGAACAAATTCAGCAATAGAAAAGTATAAATAATTGCCAAAAGTTTACATGCAATCAGACTTAGAAGGGTAGGCACTGTCCTGTTTAAATTTCATTTTTCACAGATACAATAACCACATTTTCAAGTATCCAAAGACAACAATTCAAGAATAGAGGACTAAAGACATTGAATTGTTCTTTTTATCAGCAACCAACATGAAAATTGAAGAATTATGTTTCTTGGTCTGAAAATTCTCAAAATGTTTGTATAAACCTTTGCAGCATAAACCCTCCACTGAAAGATACATAGAGAAAGAGAAAGATACACATTCAAACATATATCACCTATAAACCATCGCACTGCAAAAACACTAGCAAAACTCCCGTAATCATTTTCTCACAAAATGAAAAAGACAACATCCCAACTATGAACATATTTAACCACAGCTTGAAGAATTGTACAACTTGATGGCTTTTGCCAAACCTAAATCTATATGATATGCTACTGGATTTTGCAATTGTTGTTAAACATATGTGTGCACTTTGTACTATAACCAACAGAATTACAAATGTATCTTCCTTCAAAGTTTTGTGTTAGACTTTGTGTTGCAACCAGAGAAGTAGTGCTAAAGTAATAAGAACAAGTGATGCAGATGGACCTAAATCTAAGCTAGTAAGCAATCATTTAATTTATGATTTTTTCTATTTCAAGCTGAGAGGAGGCTCACAGGAATCATAGGACATAAATTTTAACTTTTATTCCATGCTCAACCATCAGCTTTGACACCATGTAAAAAATATGGTATTTAACATCATCACTAATACATAATCAACATTATAAACCAACCATAAACATAACCCAATACAAAAGATCAAATGAACTTGACTGCAGTGTTTATAGTGGGGAAAAAACACAATGGTGTATGTACATTATAATGGTACAAGACTGCATCACAGATAGTTTGGGCATAACCACCTCATTAATGAGGACAACTAGCCTTCATATGATCTCATTAATAAATACTACTAATGATAGGGTTAGGTACAATGTCACACAAGGACACATTGATTAATTCCCATGTTTATTTTCTAAAGGTCTGATAGTCATGGACCAAAGTTGGTCTTTAATGGATAGGATTCATCATCATCACAAATATCCACAAAGTCTAGAATAACTAACATAATGAAATATTATCACTAACAGTGGAATGTGAGAGGGATAATGATTCCTAGTAGAGAGCTGATTGTGAAAAGAAACTTATCCCTAAACCTCAACCTAATATTGTCTTCTGATAGAGGTAAAACTGACTGGCTTTGAGTTTAGGACCAAGGACTATTTTTGGCTTGGACTAATTTGGGCTATGGATAACCAGCAAGGAAAAATAGGGTTTTTGTAGATGTTTCCCTTTGGTTGCAGACATGTTTGCCTGATCATGCATTTGAACTAGTCTTTTGCTCGTGAGAAGAATTTTGGGTTCTACTTTAGTTATACACTTTACTCTTCTCATGATAGGAATATGTTGTTAACGGTCTTGAGCATTTCTTTTAACAAGGTGGAGTGGTAAGGTGACAGAGCAAGTGGAAATTATCTTTATTGTTTTGTTGTCTAGCAACGGAAAGGATGCTTGGACTAGGTGTAATGATGAAAATTCCTTGACTATCTGAGGTGGTTTACAGAAAACTAGTTTACAGAAAAATTCCTTTTTCTTGGCATGTTTCCCATCATACCCAATTTAAACTCAAAATGACCCTCAATGAGGATTAGGGCCCTAGATTCGCACTGTGAGTCTAGATTATCAATCTAAATTATCCTGTTTATATTGTACATACCATGTTTGAGGACACCATTTCTTTGAAATTATTATGAATTTAGTAACAGAGGAAAAAATATGGGAAAATCCGAAACACTTACTTCCTGGAGCACTTTGTTTTTGTGGGACTTGTCCACGCTCTTGATGGAAAAATACTCAATTGTTTTCTTCTTTCTCCTTTTGTAAACAGTCCGAAACAAATGCATTGTCGAAAATTAATACCCAAAATACAGAGGTTAGTTGTGAGATCCCAAAAAAATAAATTTGAAAAATATGAAAAAAATAAAAAACAAATGGATGGAAATAGAATGAAATACATACCAAGTACTTGTCCCGTCTGATGGCCTCAGCCGGTAAAGTATAACTATATGAGACGAAACATGACATATATCGAAGAAGCACACGCCCCCTATTTATATAAATGGTAGGGAATTTAATTGAATGGATGGACTTATTCACCTATCCCGCGATTGAATTAAAATCACTATGCACCTATCCGCCAATAGGGAGAGGAAGCGGATAGAGATGTGTTTCAACTTGCTAGAACCCCCGTCACATGGTTCCCGGATCCAACTAGATTAGTGTCGGATCCATCGAATCCACTTCTGAAAGTAAAAAGAAAATTTCTTGGCGCCAAATGTGGTACTGTGGTACTGATTCATATCAAATAATTAAAATTTTCTTCCCAATAAATCATACAGTGCTACCAGCTAATGGTAGTGAATCAGCGATGAAGGAGATCAAGATAAAGGTGAGGTAAATGGTGAGGGTTTATTGCATCTGTTCAAGTATTTTGACAAATCAATGAATGCATAGAATTATGGATTCCTTTAACTTTGAACGGTGGTAGGAGCGGGAGAATCAATACAAATACAAACCAAAATATATATAGTATTTCCTTTTATTTTATTTCAAAGTTTGTCGTTTTTCATTTTTTTTTACTTTAGAAAACTTTGTTATTTTTCACTTTTGCCTTTAGAAGGAATAATAGGGACCACCCTTTCATAGCTATCTCTGACATATTTTTTGAGAGGATAATTACAAGAGTGTTGTTAGGGGAGGACAATAGAAATAATCCAAGGTTTAATGAATGAAATATATTTAGCTTATTTTTCTTTGGATTAATAATAATATTAAATATTGTATTATTGTTTAATATGTTTTCTAATGGTTAAGACCATATTAATAATTTAAGTTCAAATTTATTTGGACTTGAACTCATGGATTATAAGTTTATTGAGTTAACAAGTTTCAAATGAAACATTAATTCAACAAAAAATAATTATAAGGTGGCATGGTGTAAAAAATCTGTTTTTCACAAATATATTATTGTTTTAGATGTGTTCTAATGGTCAAGACCATCTTAATGACTTAATTTCAAATTTTAATGGACATGGAACCATGAATTATTATTTCATTGAGTCAACAAGTTTCAAATGAAACATTAATTCAACAAAAAATAATTATAAGGTAGCATGGTGTAAAAAGATTCCATTTTTTCCCAAATATATTAGGTCTCAAGAAGAACCAAAAATAAATGGAGGCACAAATTTATTAGAACTTAAAAACTAAGTTAAGATAGATTTTCACATTTATTTAATTCTTGTATTCTTTTTTACTACTATGGTTTAGATTTTAGTTATGTTATATTAATATTATTGGCTTGTTATGTTCTTTTTTATTACATTGTAAGTGTTTTTATTGTGTGAAGAATTTGGAAGACGATGTTGAAGTTCATCCTGGTCATCCATTTGCAAGATGATCTTAGCCATTAATGTGTTGAATTATAACTTTATTTTCATATTTTTCCCATTATGCATGCAACAAATGTTGATGTGTTCTACTACATGCAATAATTATCATGTCTTGTGATTAACATATAGTCATTTCATGCATGTCATTCTCTCTTTTTTTACCTCTATAAAATAATTATTATGACAACCCTCATCTAGAACTTGGATTTCATGGAAATGTAGAGGGAATTCTTTGAACCCAACCCACTCATCATTGTGACGATTGAGAATCCATCCAATACCATCATTGTTCCCACTTTGAAGGACACTCTCGAGGATTTATTAGTGGTATACAAGACATTGTATCTTATTAAGGAGCGACGTTGTGTGTGTGTGTGTGTGTATACAATGATTTTGAAGGTGATAGTAAACTAGGAATATGGAAAAATAAGTTTATTTGTAACCCCAAAGATAATTCATGGATGTACCCCTTCACTAAAGTAGACAAAGTAGACCATCATTGGATCAACACAAAAAAAAACACAGGTGGGGAACCACTCTCCTCCCAACCAATATCCTGGTCATAAAAAAGAAGCCCCTGAGCCCTCACTCAGCAATACCAAGCTAGAAAATACTCTCGTCATTTAAATCCATCATTTTATGAAGGTATTTGAATCAATTAATTATTATTGTTATCACTTACTTACTTTTTTTATAATTATGATAAATCGATATTAATGAACTCTACTAAATGGGTTTGATAGCATATCATGCCATTGGCAATTAGAGGGGATTCATGTCTTACAACTAACTTAAGGAATGCCATAAGTCGATTGTCAGCGTTTTTAAGGTATATTGTGGGTTGATATTTACAAGGTTTATTGTATGAAATGTTACTATGTATGATGCAATGATATATTATATTTCATTTTAAATGTCATAAATGTTCATACTAGTTTTGTGTCATTTATTAGGTGGTTGACCTCTAAAGAGATGCGTGTGTGTGAAGTGCCAAAATGGGAATATATATGTGTTTAATGATAACAATAAAAATGTAATAACATATGTCTAATATATGGATCTCCTTCATGCACAGGAATTTTTCTATGAATATATTTTGG